>JAYESA010000012.1:40674515-40829777 GCA_036927795.1 Iris macrosiphon
CAGTTAAGCGAGAGGATGTCGTTGGTTTAGTATACGTGCGAAGACCCTGGACATAGCCCGATCGATATTTTAGGACTTTTTAATAACTTCATCTTGTGTCAATATCAAACCTTGTGTTTATGCCTCCACTTGAATTGCCACCATCTTTTCCTAAAATTACAAAGATTTCTATCATAATGATTCACAAGTCTCACAAAACATATATAACAAATCTACATAAATAAAGACATTATGCCTAGTTAAGTACTGGATGATATTTGAATAGATTTGAGAATAAACAAATTCTACATAATAAAGTTTTTCGTAAAAATGTCAATGAATGTTGTTCCTTACATAATTTTTTTGTGAATGAGATGTAACCCAAGTTTGAGTCTTCTCGCAAAAATGAGTGTCCTTGTAAAAATCCAGCCTTCCAGGAAGCTCCTCCGTCTCAGGGTCACGCTACATTTAAAATATATATATATAGAAGTAAGATAAAAAAAATTTAATAATATTTACATTTATAAGATAAATCTAAATAGTTACAGTTACAAACACTAAATACCAACTCATAGTGATGTACGTCGAGTAAATAATTTGGGGCTTGAGACGTGATTGACTGCGAATTTAGCCTTGTTTTGAGTATTGATAGTACTAATTTTCTGCATTTAAAATCAATCTATAATATACCAAATTGTGAAGTAAAAAAAAATTTCTATATGAATGATTTACAAGGATATTAAAATTCTTCACATGTCAATTTGGACCACTAAATATCTCACAAAGAATTTTTCAGTCATCTGAACTCACCTCCTCGTGAGGATGATCAAGCACGTGACGATCTTTATACTTACGGTAGTGGCGATGATACTTGTGCCTCCAAAGCCTGTGTGAATTCATAAGTGCTATATCAATCGCACGAAGAACACGAGGATCCTATTCTTGTAGTTTGAATTATCCTTCAAAAGAGTAAAAATAAGTAAGCAAATGCATTAATAGTAGGGAGATTAGCAACGTTTAAGAAAATGCATTAATAAGATAATATTAGACAAAAACATGGTTTACTCCAAAAATTTGTTTAACCTAGAATCAATAATATGAGACAAAAATATACTATCAAATAAATATTTTACTAATACAAGTGAACATATATGCATATTATCGGTCTCACTTATTTCTTTCCAACTTGTTGCAGCCTTATGTGTGACCTAATGCTGGAATTTACTCACCCCCACTCCATAAGCTAGAGCCAGCCCCAACATGTGTTTTTGCCTTTTCGGTCCAAATAACCGACAAATGCCCCTTCTATAACAGCCCGCTCCGCTCAGTTTCGCAAGATGATTCAAACGGTGCAACGATGTTCGGACTTGGAGTATTCAGCGGTTCTTTCGGAGTCTCGCTCGGCCGAGGCGAGTTCTCGCTCAAGTGGGTAGCTCCGATGAACCTGTCTTTGCTTGGCCATTATACTAAATAATTGGACGATACATACTAGTCGCTAGGCAAATACTTGATGCTTGCTAATAAAAGAAGTGAACCAACCTAGCTAAGGGAATAATCATCCATCTTATATCACTTTGTATAGAACATGGAATGAATCCTGCTGCTAGAAGATAAAATTTTCATTATACATTTTATAATACAAGTAGAGACTTTCCTTAAGTCTCAGTAGTATTTATCTTCGCACTGTTGTAATGCATATCACATAGACCATGCCACGGTTAAAGTACTTTACTTAATATGGCTAACTCAGTTGAGGCAGAAAGACTATCAAAATATTCTATTAAAGCCAAGTAATGGAAACATAAAAAGGATTCGGGACCGTTGGGTCGCCAAGGCAGTTCCCATACCGGGAGCTGCATAAAGATAGTAAAACACAAAAATGAAAAGAAGATATATCTCTAGGAGCTCAATAAGTTGGCACTACAGGAATGGCTCGGGGATCCCGTAGTAAAAGTTTAAGAAAAAAGAAGTAAAAAAAAAGATCAAAGAAGAGAACATGCATGGTCATCGGACAACTTGTGCACATGGTTTAGATTCCTGCGGATGGTTGTCAGGGCACTACGACCTGTTCGCCCGAGGTAAAATCTGGATAGCTGTGCTAGAAGAGCTAGCACGGGTAAGTTCAGGACTTGTAGCGGAGCTCGCGACTGCAAGGACTACCGCATTACTGCAACTATTGTCCATAATGGCTTGTAGGCCAGTGACCTCTTCATATAAATTAATTTTGGCTCGATTGCGGTAATCCGTGTGTGAGTCATTGGCCTTGAAATAACTAAAGGATGAATGACACATCATATAGTTAGAGAATAAAGGCACGACACACTATATAGTTCAAGCGTAATACGTCAGTGGCAAGGACACCTTCGAGTTACTCTAAGTTTTCATATGCTTTCCTTGTGCCAACTCATTTCTTTGTGCCAACTCATTTCTGGATGAATGAATGAATGTCGTCCTCCACACGTTTTTCTTTTTGCCAACTCATTTCTGGAGCTATCTTCTTTGACATTAACAACTTTTACAATCTCGGCTTTAATGAAAAGTGTCGTAGGATCTTCTGATGAATCTTCTTGTTATTGGTATTATCATTATACACCCATCTAGACTCACCACACTTGGGACACTCTTGTTTGTCAGCATGATCTTTCCAGAATAGGATGCAATCATTTTTACAAGCATGAATATAATTATAACCTAGAACAAGATCACGCAAGATAGTTTTAGCCTCATAGTAGTTTTTCAGAATTGTGTTTCCTTCTGGAAGTATATTCTTCATAAAGTCAAGTAACATGTCAAAAGACTTGTTCATCCAATGATTAACGTTCTTTAAATGGAGCATCTTCACAAGGCATGACAATTTGGAATACTTATCACACTAAGGATAAAAGTGGACTTTGCGCATTCCTTAATAACCAAACAAACTTATCCCCATCATCGCCTTCATGATTTGTCTCATGACTCGTTTAGCATCCTTCGGCCGCAAAAGCATATGTGAATGTGCCTCTGTACATTTCTCATAAAATTTCTTGCACCCCATCAAATGATTCATGCACCTCTTCTACCATATTATCCTCATCTTGATCCACTTTAATTCTTCTACTTCAATACTTGTTTATAAGTCTCACTATGGTGTTCCCATGTAGTATAGGTCGGATTAATACCATTTGTATGCAAGTGGGTATTCACAGCTCTAACTGGGATGTACTGACCGTTGTTGCAATCGCGACATGGATACCGTATTTTACCTGTGTATAAACAGTTGGCACAGAAAATTGAAGAAAATCATTCACACCTTTTATATACGCAGGAGAAAATTTATCAATAAGTTGCATCCAACTCTTATCCATAGTTTAATCTCCTATGACAATAAGAAGATGAATATGTTAACGTCAAGTTTTGCAAATGACTAATTAAAAATAAGTGCATATTTCACAAATGATGAAATACAAAAGATAAAAACTAACAAAAGGAAAAATATGAAATAAAAATCCTTATACTAATATAGATGTTGGACAGTGTAAAGTATAAAAAATAGTCTCTGACTAAATAATTATATTTGGTTTGCGAATTGATGACAATTGCAATGTTCTTCAGGAGTAGTTATGTGCAAAAACTAAATAATTATAAGAACATAACAGTATACAAAAATGATGTTGCAGTATCCTAGATTTCTATTACACAATTGCACAATTGTCCAATCAAATGGGTGTTGCAGAGAAAATAAACCAGAGGAGCAAATAAGGATAAGAGAAAAAAAATCTAAAATTCTTTTGATTCTATTAAAAGAAAAAATAGGATACTTCAGCATGCCACGTTCTTTCCTCTAACTGCTAAAGTTTAAAACCCATTATTTCTTTATATCTTTGTATAATTTAAATTTGTTTCAAATTTGAAACTTGTAATGATATTGTGAACTTTAATTTTTATGCCATGACTTAAATATTTTGACTACTTTCTTTCAAGGGCAGTAATATATTTTGGTTGTGGGTGCAAATCAAAGACACTGGACCAATGTAGCAGATTCCTTCACGATGATAAACTTACAAGTCCTAAAATACAACAATGTCACAGAATTTAAAGGAATTCATATTGGAAGTCATCATGTTCAAACATAAGTATATATTATGTTTCTATTTGGATATTTTTATTATATTTTGGTAAAATTTTATAATCTTTCAATGAGTGCTGAGCTATTTTAGAGTAAATCCTGACATGTTGAGCTACTAGTTAAAAAATAGTGAATACATGACAATATAAACATATTTGTCAATTAAAAGATATGTCATGTTGGAGTGGGTGGGGTTCCCAACCTATGTGGAGAATACCCCTGAGTGCGACGAGCGCCATCCGTGTGTCAGAAAAGCTCGGAAAGTGCATCGAGCGCCATGTATTGGAACATTATGGTAAGAAAATATTATATTGGATTTCCATCTTTGACTTTAATTATATATTTATGATTGGCTCTTTCATATATTAACTTTCCATATAATTAGATTTCCAATTTATGGTAAGCTAATTTATGATTTGATTTCCATTAAATATATGATTGATGTAATTGGATTTTCATAAATATTTTTGGCTTTCATATATAGATTTCCATATGGAAACCCTAATTCATGCAAGGGTTTATATAAAGGCTCATGCAATATACAACATGAGAAAAAAATAAGAGAGAAAAAGAGGTGGCAAAAGTGTCATTGCAACTTTAGAAAGAAGAAAGAATGAATAAAGGTCGTTTCGGAGAAAGAGATCAATTTGGGGTATTTCTTATTTTCTTTTTTCTTCGTGGTTGTAATCTATTTTCTATTCCAAAGAGTTACGGTAATCCGTGTTGGATCGGTGAGGAGCTTGTAGAGGGTGTAATCTCTTTATTCTATTAGTGGAGGTTCTTCAGGGTTGGACTCTGATCGTCCCGTGGTTTTTTTCCATCTGGGTTTTCCACGTAAAAATCTATGTGTCTGCAATTTGTGTTTGGTATTTTTTGGTTTGTGCATTTTGCTCGGTTCTCTCGCAGGTACTCTCTGGTTTAGGGAACGGTTTTCGCGTTTCTTTCCCAACAATGTGGTATCAGATCCAGGTTCTGGAATTTCAGAAGGGTGTCAGGAGTTGATAGGCAAACCAGGAAGAAGAGATGGACGCGAAGCCGGTGCGCATGGTAAACCTAAACGGTCCCAACTATCATTACTGGAGGAGCAAGATGAAGGATCTATTATTTGTCAAGAAGCTGCATCTACCAGTATTTTCTTCCGAGAGGTCCATTGACAAATCCAAGAGGACTAAAATTTTGAGCATATACAGGTGTATGGGTATATCAGGCAGTTCATTGACGAGAATGTGTACAACCACGTTGCCAGTATTGAGTACACAAGGACACTGTGGGATAAGCTAAAATCTTTGTATGAGAAGAAGACTGGGGTAAATAAATTATTCCTTATCCGGATAATGATGGCTCTACGGTACAAAGATGGGACATCCATTACGGATCATTTGAGTGAGTTCCAGGGAGTAGTTGAACAGCTATCCTCGATATCAGTCAAGTTCGATGACGAGGTTCAAGGACTATGGTTGTTGTGTACATTGCCAGACTCATGGGAGATCGTACGAATGTCTATGATCGCTTCTACTCCGGAAGGTGTGGTCAGTCTGGAGTTTGCCAAGAGCGGGGTACTGAATGAAGAGATACAGAGACGTTCTCAATCCACTTCATCCATATCCCACTCAGAGGCGCTTGTTTTAGAGAGCTGCAAAAAGGGGTAAAATCAGGGGTCCAGGCGGTGGCAGAGACAAAAGTAAGAGAAGGTCCAAGGGTCGGTACGATGACTCAAAGTGTTACCATTGTGGCAAGAAGGGCCATATCAAGCAAAACTTTTTCGCTTGAAAGAGAGAGAATAAGGGCGATAAGGGAAAGCAGGGCGATAACGCTACAGCGACGGCCAGGCACATTGAGTAGATCTGATCATTGTAGGTGATACGGTAGTTATAAACCTCGCCTGCGATGACAACTCTTGGCTGGTGGACTCAGGTGCTTCAGCGCACGTATCTCACAACAGGGCACTATTTGCTACTTACACAACTGACGACTGTGGGGTGTTGAAGATGGGCAATGGAGATGTGTCGAAGGCAGTTGCCATTGGCGATGTGCATTTAAGGACCAAGACGAGTGCAGTCCATGATATTCGTTTCAACCTTGTATCGGTTGGAAGGTTGGATGATGAGGGTTTCTTTAATCTCTTTGGGAACAGTCAGTGGAAGCTTTCCAGAGGTTCAATGGTGATTGCCAGAGGAAGTAAGAGGTACAGACTCTACTATATGGAAGGGAGAGCACATGAGGTGAACGAAGCTACTGATGCGTCTACCGAATTATGGCACAGGGGGCTCAGCCACATCAGCGAGAAGGGGATGAGCTACTTGGTGAATAGAAAGGTGATTCCAGGACTCAAGTATACAAAACTAGAGAGGTGCCATCATTATTTGGTGGGAAAACAAAATAGGGTGTCTTTCCAAAGTCACCAAAGTTCATGGAAGTTGGCGTTGCTCGAGTTGATTCACTCGGATGTCTGCGGTCCTATGAAGGTAAAATCTATTGGTGGTGCTTCTTACTTTGTAACTTTTATTGATGATTATTCCAGGAAGGTTTGGGTTTATGCCTTAAAGACCAAGGATCTGGTGTTGCCCACTTTCAAGGAGTTTCAAGCCTCCACTGAAAGAAAAAGGGCAAGAAGCTGCTATGTGTTCGGTCGCACAATGGTGACGAATATATCGGTCACTTTGATGCATACTGCAGAGAGCAATAGATATGATACCAGAAGACTCTGCCAAAGAGACATCAGCTCAATGGTGTAGTGGAGCGGATGAACAGGACGCTGATGGAGAGGATACGGCATTTGCTGTCAGAAGCAAACTTGTCGGGAAGCTATTGGGTGAGGCTATTTACACAGCTGCTTATATTATTAATTTATCTCCTAATGCTCCTTTGCAGGATGATGTTCCTAACAAAGTTTGGTACAACAAAGAGCCGTCATACAATCACCTGCGAGTGTTTGATTACAAGGCCTTCGTACAATTACCAAAGGACGAGAGATCCAAACTTGAGCCGAAGACGAGGCGGTGCATCTTTGTCTGTTACGATCGGGATAAGTTTGGCTATAGACTATATAACCCAGTGGGAAGAAAGCTCTACAGAAGCAGGGACATGGTATTCGTCGAGGATCAGACCATGACCAACATTTAGGATTCCGATATGCCTTTTGAGGATGAGGAATTGCCTGAGTTAGAGTCATTTTTCTTCGAGCAGTTTTCAGAGGACATCGCAGAGGACCCAGTTATGGGGGATCCAGTACATAAAGTTGCTCCCAACTTTGAACATCGGCTTGATGATGGTGGTCAAGATGATCTTCAGTAGGATGAGCATGCCAAGGAGGCAGTTCTTGAGTAGGAGGCTGTTGGTATACAGCCAGCACCAGTGGTTCCATTGAGGAGGAGCGATAGAGAGCGTCGAATACTAACCGGGTGAGTATGTGCTACTGACTGGCGGTGGAGAACTCAAAATTTTTGCAAAGGCTATGGAAGATGAACACAGACAGGAGTGGATGGAGGCCATACAAGAGGAGATGAGTTCCTTGGAGGCCAACTCTACTTATGATCTGGTGCGGTTGCCAAAGGGAAAGAAGGATTTGAAGAATCGAAGGGTGTTCAGAGTAAAGCAGACAGATGATGCTACTCGCCCTTGATACAAAGTGAGGCTGGTAGTTAAAGGCTACAGTCAGCGAAACGGCGTAGATTATGATGAAATTTTTTGCCAGTCGTCAAGCAGTTGTCTATTCGGGTGGTGCTAGCATTGGCAACCAGTTTCGACTTGGAGGTCGAGAAAATGGACGTGAAGACGATATTCCTCTATGGTGATCTTGAGGAGGAGTTGTACTTGGAGAAGCTAGAGGAATTCTGTGAGAAGGGCAAGTCACACTTGGTCTTCCAGTTGAGGAAGAGCTTGTATGGTCTGAAGCAGGCTCCGAGGCAGTGAGACAGGAAGCTCGAGTCATTTATGGGGGAGCATGGTTACGCATGGACGATGTCGGACCACTGTGTATTTGTGAGGTACTTTTCCAAGGATGATTTTATCAGTTTACTGCTCAATGTTGATGATATGCTACTGGTGGGTCAAAATGCCACTAGGATAGCGGAGTTGAAGCGCCAACTAGGCGTGGCCTTCTCTATGAAGTGTCACGCCCCTGTCCCGTAAGGACCGATCGTTCTCGCTTGGTCCCTACGTAACCGATCATCCTCGCTTGGGCGTGACGCCGTACAAGCCTAAGTTGCGCTTGCACCAAGCATAGTACCTACACAAGACACAAGTTAGACAATAATATACATATATAGACACAGAATAAAATACAAAAAACCAAAGTTGAACACATTTGATAAGAACACAAGATACTTTCTTTATTGATACTTGAAGATTGGATTACAAAGTACTTGCTTGGCTGAGTTACAAAATATGCCATAGAAGGTTCACAACTCTTTTTATAAACCCAAAACTAGCCAACATTGCCTATACATTATATCCTTTTAGTAGGACCAAAATCAAAACAACTAGCAGAAGAGAAGTTTGCACACAAAAAAGGAAAGGTAAGGAAGCAGCACGAGCACGGTTCCTCTGGACGGATGCGCTAACACTGGTTTAAAATGCTCGTCAATCTCTCGCTACCAGAACCTGGAGTTTTTGCCCACAAACGTGGGTCGGTACTACAATATGTACTACTGAGCGACCGTGGCCAAACTCACCTTGAAATCCACACTAAGTATACAAGTAAAGCTAGCATTATTAGGTGATTTTTCTAGTTGTCTAGTTTTTTTTAAACAATTTGCAAGAAAACATAGATAATAGAAAGTCCATGCATATGATAAATCTTATCCACGGCCGAGCAGTTATCCCTACAGCAGACACACAAGTTAGCCACAATTTGCATATATGGATAAACTTATGAATCAATCTTGGCATCATGTGTTAGGTATGCAAGAAGGTAAACCTAGCATGCACCCTAACTATATGATGGTCCCTGGGTAGTCCCATGATTAGCAGCGATGACCCAAGGTTCAGCTCTTCACTAGCACGCGCATGTGTCGGCAGCTGTGACTCAAGGTTCAGCTCTTCAATACTAACAGTTGTGACATAATGGGTTTTGCACAACACTAATAGACATATCTCCCCACTAGACCCCGTAGGACCGTATCCTCAGGGCGAAAAGAAAATCTCTTCCGGACCGAGCGATTTCCAGTACCCCAGAAACTGTTCGAGAGATAAGACCTTGTGCATAAGTTATCCGAGACCAATGCATTGTAGCGCCCCGTTCTCCCAGTACGGAGAGCGCGGCTAAGAAACACAAGACGGTATCGTTCGATCGGGATAGATTGAATTAAGAACTCGTCCTCGTTATGGATTTGTTTCTTCGGAATCGATTCCCATATTCAGTGGACTGCACCCCAAGGATCGGCTTAGCGGCAGAGTCAGGAGGGACCTCTCCGCTGCTATCTTTTATTGCCTCGGTTTTCGATGTCGCTTGTTGCTTTCGTGCTTTGAGTTAGTTTTGGGATTTGCTTGTTTTCCTTGAACGGTTTCGATGGTTTTTATTGCTTTCGTTCATTAACTTGCACTTCAATTCCGAGATTGGAAAGAGAGAAAGAAGTATTGATCAAGCTGTTCGTGTGCAGGTGAACGAGCAGTAGGCGGCTTGCGAGCGGAGTCGTGAAGCGCCTCTTTCCTTCTCCCTTCCAAATCTAAGTGAGTGGCTACCAACCCGATTAGCTAGCCCTGCTTCCAAGCTTCACTCCTTCGCCCCGATCAAACGATACCAAGTAATAATAATAAAAGAAACCGAGATAAAAGAGAATAAACTTGGTTCTTATGCTTGTCAATCAAATATGTGAACTGTTATCATACTGTATGCTAGTTCGTTCATAACTGTTCTATAAATCGTGCTAAGTATGGAACACCTTGTATGCGCTAAACTGTTCATAGAGGCTATGTTAAATAAATCATGCAATACCGACTGTCCCGTACTACTGTTTGCCTCAACTGCATGAACTGTTAACTTAGCAAACGTACTGTTTGATCACGGACAACTTGTGCACAAGGTAACTGGTTCCTGCGGACGGTCGCTGGGGCACTGGCATCGATCTGGTCCGGACAAAACTCTACTGTATAGTCTACTGTACTGGACGAGATGGCTTGTGGCACCACTGTACATTGGCTGCAAACTATCTCCGTCTAAGACTATTGTCCCTTATGGCATTATGCTAGTGATCTCTTGTATATTTAAACCTGTTGCATACTAACTTGTGACTTCGTTTCAGGGAAGGCATAGTAAGTATTGTGCAGGTAATTCAGACGGTCAGGTAAAATCTACCGAACGGTGGCACATTCATTTCAGAAATTTCTATATGCTGCTTACTTGTAAATGAACTAAGGCAAGATAGAAACCCACAAATATGCATGCTTCACTAAACAACGTGTTGATTGGTATAGTCAGGCTAGCTCGCCTTCACCAGCATGTTTCAATATGCTGACCCTCGTTGAAACAGGTTCTCCGCACCAAGGCGAACCGAGCGAGGAGCCGAAGTCGTCTACCCGATTCAGTCCAAGCTGTTGGCGCATCTTCACCGCGCCGGCCCTCGTAGCCTTTTGAAGTCTGAAGCTGCAACTCTTCATACACAAATGCAGCTCCGTGGCAAAGCCGTCCTCTAGCCTGGAGGTCTTTATCATTTTGAGTTTATAAAAGGATGTAATGTACAGGACTGCTATCTCATTTTGAGTCATCTCTTTTGTAAGCCGTTCGGCATATTAGCGGACTCGTTCAGGAGTTTGTAATAGATGTTCATTATCAATAAAGAGAACTTTTCTATGTTTCAAATCTGTGTTTCAATTTATCTGCGTACTCTGAATATGTGCTTGCTATGCAAATCATTAAAGCCTTGTGCGGGCGCAACTCCAGGCCCGTACGGCGGTCGCGACTCGGGGGACGCCTCGGGGCGTGACATAGTGGTATCAGAGCACAGATTCAAGTTCCTTAGACTTCGTGCTGGAAAAGTTCCTTTAACGATCAAAATTCTTGTACGAACTCTTGAACTCGCTAGGCCAAAATGAGATACGTTCATGCAATAAGTCCATAATACATTATGATCCTAATGTAATTTACCTTCTTTTGAAGGAATGGCTCCAGCGCAATCTGCAGCGCAAACCCCGGACGAAACGCAAGACCAAGAAAGTAGTTCGAATACTTCGGGAAGTTCAAGGAGCCAGCGAGCCGTACCAAGCATCGATCCCGTCCAACGAATGTTGCAGATGTTGGAGGCAAACCAACAAAGGGACGAGGCACGCTATGAACGGGCCGAGAAGCGGGCGAAAGAGAGTCAGCTCAAGTTTTAAGACAATATAGAAGCACGATTCTCAGTCCAACAGAAGCAGGTAGATACCCTGCAGCAGATCGTTCAGACTTTGGCATCCAACCAGTCCGCGGCAACGCCAGCGACTCCGGTGGAACAGCCCGTGCTTGAAGTAGAGACGCCGCAAATACCAAGGACGAGGGACGTGACTGCCTTCGACTTTGGCCACTTCAAGAAAGTCTGCAATACCCCATTCAACGGGACTGAGGACCCAGTCGTAGCTCTAGATTGGTTGGCCGAACTTGAAGATCACTTCGCTCTGCTAGAGGTCCCCGAAGACAAGCGCGTCGCCTGCGCGCAACTACAGCTCTGCCTCAACGCACACGATTGGTGGGACGTGCATCGACGATCTCTCCAATTTGATCACGGAGAGAAGGCGATCTCGTGGACGACTTTTCGTGCCGCATTCGAAGAGGAGTATGTACCCCCTCCAGTCCAACGCCAGATGGAGAACGAGTTCGTGCAACTGCGGCAAGGCAGCATGACAGTTAAGGAGTACTCCGCCGAATTCAACCGACTCTCCAAATTCGCTAGGGCCTATTTGCCTGATGCAGCGAGTCGAGCTAGAAGGTTTGAAGGTGGACTACGCCCTGCCATCCATTCACACGTAGCCGTTCCTCAGTATCGTACGATACGTGAAGTCATGAATCACGCCCTGTCGCTTGAACCACTCTATCCTCACGTTCCTGCCGGCGCTGTGCATACCTACAATCACAAACGCCAAAGCAACGACAAAGGAAACAACGCTGCAAAACGTCACAACGATGACGAAAAGCAGAATGCAAACCAGCTCTGTAACTTCTGCAAATGACCGGGGCACATATTTGAGAAGTGTCGCCTGAAACTTGGGTTATGTTTAGTTTGCGGTGAGGCAAACCATACCGTTCGTGACTGTCCACTGAGCCGCCTTAACCGTCGTCCCCAACGAAATGCTCCCTAACGGTAGGTCATATCCTTAAGTTTCGGGACGAAACTTCCAATTAGTTGGGTAGGATGTAGCGCCCCGTTCTCCCGGTGCGGAGAGCGCGGCTAAGAAACACAAGACGGTATCGTTCGATCGGGATAGATTGAATTAAGAACTCGTCCTCGTTATGGATTTGTTTCTTCGGAATCGATTCCCATATTCAGTGGACTGCGCCCCAAGGATCGGCTTAGCGGCAAAGTCAGGAGGGACCTCTCCGCTGCTATCTTTTATTGCCTCGGTTTTCGATGTCGCTTGTTGCTTTCGTGCTTTGAGTTGGTTTTGGGATTTGCTTGTTTTCCTTGAACAGTTTCGATAGTTTTTATTGCTTTCGTTCATTAACTTGTACTTCAATTCTGAGATTGGAAAGAGAGGAAGAAGTATTGATCAAGCTGTTCGTGTGCAGGTGAACGAGCAGTAGGCGGCTTGCGAGCGGAGTCGTGAAGCGCCTATTTTCTTCTTCCTTCCAAATCTAAGTGAGTGGCTACCAACCCGATTAGCTAGCCCTGCTTCCAAGCTTCACTCCTTCGCCCCGATCAAACGATACCAAGTAATAATAATAAAAGAAACCGAGATAAAAGAGAATAAACTTGGTTCTTATGCTTGTCAATCAAATATGTGAACTATTATCATACTGTATGTTAGTTCGTTCATAATTGTTCTATAAATCGTGCTAAGTATGGAACACCTTGTATGCGCTAAACTGTTCATAGAGGCTATGTTAAATAAATCATGCAATACCGACTGTCCCGTACTACTGTTTGCCTCAACTGCATGAACTGTTAACTTAGCAAACGTACTGTTTGATCACGGACAACTTGTGCACAAGGTAACTGGTTCCTGCGGACGGTCGCTGGGGCACTGGCACCGATCCGGTCCGGACGGAACTCTACTGTATAGTATACTGTACTGGACGAGATGGCTTGTGGCACCACTGTACATTGGCTGCAAACCATCTCCGTCTAAGACTATTGTCCCATATGGCATTATGCTAGTGATCTCTTGTATATTTAAACCTGTTGCATACTAACTTGTGTCTTCGTTTCAGGGAAGGCATGGTAAGTATTGTGCAGGTAATTCAGACGGTCAGGTAAAATCCACCGAACGGTGGCACGTTCATTTCAGAAATTTCTATATGCTGCTTACTTATAAATGAACTAAGGCAAGATAGAAACCCACAAATATGCATGCTTCACTAAACAACGTATTGATTGGTATAGTCAGGCTAGCTCGCCTTTACCAGCATGTTTCGATATGCTGACCCTCGTTGAAACATGTTTCAAATCTGTGTTTCAATTTATCTGCGTACTCTGAATATGTGCTTGCTATGCAAATCATTAAAGCCTTGTGCGGGCGCAACTCCAGGCCCGTACGGCGGTCGCGACTCGGGGGACGCCTCGGGGCGTGACATGCATGACATAAAATATCTAGAATATATAATACTATAATACACAGTTTTGAACAACAAACAAACAATTTCCATCTTCTTATTCTTATCTCATATATCATGTTCAAAACATAGGGACTTGCATAAATCAGGTTGCACAGCATAGAAACGAAGAACATGCAACTTAATTGATAGCAAAAGCATAATTCTAATACTTTAAGCAAGCAGTTCATTTCTTTTGACTTATCTTTTTAGTGAGTTATCATTTGACATAAGTAATGTAACTGAACTAGAGATTATTTTATTTGGCGTCCAGACTAAGGATTCATCGAAGGGCCGAAGCCACTCACCGATTGAATCGAACGAGAGAATGGGAAAGCCTTATGCAACGGTCACTACTTTGTTATGCGTCTTGTAATTACAACAATACTCGGTTAGCATGATTCGATCTCTTTCCCTTATGATTCGAAAAGAATGCGCAAGCGAGAAAAATGAATCATGAAAACCAAGTCATCGAAAGCAAGATAAAACACAAAGAAACATAAAACCAAGAAGCGAAACAACCAACGAAAACTCTTGGACTTATTTTAATAGAAGTCGTTCCATTAATTTGAAGGGTTCATTGCATTTCGTCCGTGTGGATTTGGCGGTAAGGTTTTTCCGAGACTCGATTCTCAACCGAGTCAAAGTAACAAGTATTCCATAAGTAACCCACTAGGAGCGGGGCATTACATAATACCCCGCTGAAAAGAAGTTTCGTCCTCGAAACTTAAGAGATCAAGGAGTTGAAGATCAAGGCATCAAGAGGTCAAAGGAATCAGACTTACCAATATCATGTCCGCTTGCATCACGCTCAATATTCAGCTGACACACTCTAGCCCTTCTCGTCGGATCATTTTATCCATTAGCTTGGGCTGGCGCTGACATGGAATTCTGATTCTCATTCTGACTAATGCTGTCATTGTGGTGCGGTGCCAAGGCCTTAAGGATTGGACAATCGCTCTGATACCACCTGTCATGTCCCAGTCTCGTAAGGGCCGATCGTCCTCGCTTGGTCCCTATGGAACCGATCGTCCTCGCTTGGGAGTGATGTCGTGCAAGCCTAAGTTGCGCTTGCACCAGGCATAGTACCTACACAAGACACAAGTTAGACAAAAATATACATATATAGACACAGAATAAAATACAGAAAATCAAAGTTGAACATATTTGATAGGGACACAAAATACTTTCTTTATTAATACTTGAAGATTGGATTACAAAGTACTTGCTTGGCTGAGTTACAAAATATGCCATAGAAGACTTACAACTCTTTTTACAAACCCAAAACTAGCCAACAACGCCCATACATTATATCATTTTAGTAGGACCAAAATCAAAACAACTAGCCGAAGAGAAGTTTGCACAGAAAAGAGGAAATCTAAGGAAGCAACACGAGCACGGTTCCTCTGGACGGATGCGCTAACACTGGTACAAAATATTCGCCAAGCTCTCACTACCAGAACCTGGAGATTTTGCCCACAAATTTAGGTTAGTACTACAACATGTACTGGTGAGCAACCGTGGCCAAACTCACCTTGAAATCCACAATAAGTATACAAGTGAAGCTAGCATTATTAGGTGATCTTTCTAGTTGTCTAGTTTCTTTTTAACAATTTGCAAGAAAACATAGATAATAGAAAAGCCATGCATATGATAAATCTTACCCACAGTCGAGAAGTTATCCCTGCAGTAGACACACAAGTTAGCTGCAATTTGCATATATGGATAAACTTATGAATCAATCTTGGCATCGGATGTTAGGTATGCAAGAAGGTAAATCTAGCATGTGCCCTAACTATATGATGGTCCCTGGGTAGCCCCATGATTAGCAGCGGTGACCCAAGGTACAGCTCTTTACTAGCACGCGCATGTGTCGGCGGCTGTGACTCAAGGTTTAGCTCTTTACCAACACACACGAATACTAGCAGCTGTGACATCATTATTAGGTGATCTTTCTAGTTGTCTAGTTTCTTTTTAACAATTTGCAATAAAACATAGATAATAGAAAGGTCATGCATATGATAAATCTTACCCACGGTCGAGCGGTAATCCCTGCAGCAGACACACAAGTTAGCTACAATTTGCATATATGGATAAACTTATTAATCAATATTGGCATCAGGTGTTAGGTATGCAAGAAGATAAACCTAGTATGCGCCCTAACTATATGATGGTCCCTGGGTAGCCCCATGATTAACAGTGGTGACCCAAGGTTCAGCGCTTCACTAGCACGCGCATGTGTCGGCAGCTGTGACTCAAGGTTTAGCTCTTCACCAACACACACGAATACTAGCAGCTATGACATCATGGGTTCCGCACAACACTAATAGACATATCGCTCCACTAGACCCCGTAGGACCGTATCCTCAGGGGAAACAAAAATCTCTTCCGGACCGAGCGATTCCCAGTGCCACAGGAACTGTTCGAGAGATTAGACCTTGTGCACAAGTTGTCCGAGACCAATGCATGACATAAAACATCTAGCAGATATAATACTACAATGCACAGTTCTGAACAACAAACACACAATTTCTATCTTCTTATTCTTATCTCACATATCATGTTCAAAATATAGGGACTTACCATAAATCAGGTTGTGCAGCATAGAAACGAAGATCATGCAACATAATTGATAACAAAAACATAACTCTAATACTTCAAGCATGCAATTCATTTTTTTTTACTTATCTTTTTAGTGAGCTATCATTTGACATAAGCAATGCAAGTGAACTAGAGATCATTTTATTTGGCGTGCAGACTAAGGATTCATCGAAGAGCCAAAGTCAATCACCGATTGAATCGAACGAGAGGATGGAGAAGCCTTATGCAACGGTCACTCCTTCGTTATGCGTCCTAAAATTACAACAATACTTGGTTAGCATCCTTCGATCTCTTTCCCTTACGATTCATAAAGAATGTGCAAGTAAGAAAAGCGAATCATGAAAACCAAGTTATCGAAATCAAGACAAAACAGAAAGTAACACAAAACCAAGAAGTAAAAAAACCAACGAAAACTCTCGGACTTATTTCAGTAGAAGTCGTTCCATCAATTTGAAGGGTTCATTGTATTTCGTCCATGTTAATTTGGCGATAAGGTTTTCCCGAGACTCGATTCTCAACCGAGTCAAAGTAACAAGTGTTCCATAAGTAACCCGCTAGGAGCAGGGCATTACATGAAGGATTTGGGTGCAGCAAACACTATTCTTGGTATGGAGATCAGTCGAGAGAGAGAGAGAGAGAGAGAGAGAGAGAGAGTCCAAGCTGCTACACTTCTCCCAAAAGAAGTACATTCACCGGGTACTTTAGCGTTTCGGGATGGACGGGTCGAAGAAAGTGAGTAACCCCCTTACGGCTCACTTTAAGTTCACTGAGGAGCAGTGTCCATCTACCAAGGATGAGAAAGAAGATATGGAGCGGGTTCCATATGCCTCAGCTATGGGGAGTCTTATGTATGCTATGGTGTGTACGAGGCCAGACATCACTCATGTAGTTGGCATAGTTAGCAGGTATACTTCCAATCTTGGAAGGGTACATTAGAGTGGGGTTAAGTGGATTCTATGATATCTTCAGGGCACTGTCGATTAAAAACTTTCTTTTGGTGGTGACGAGCCAAAGCTGGTTGGGTATACCGACGCTGATATGGATGGAGATGGAGACCCGAGGCGATCAACTTTAGGCTATGTGATTGTAACCTCCGTATCCTGAAATTCATGCTTAAATATTGTTATTAGGTCAATTTGGGGCTATTGGGATTTTTTCATAATTTTTAGTTAATTAAAAACTAGTAATCCTAATTTTCTAGGAATTTCAAGAATTTATTTTAGGGACAAATATATTTAAAAATATCCCAAACTTTTATTTTAGGTTCTAAATAATCAAATATATTTTCTAGAATTTTTTGAGAATTTCTGATTATTTTTAGCATTTATTTTGAGTTAATTATAAAAAACTGAATTAAAAACTATTTTCTGAAAAAGAAAACCCAAAAAGTAATTATTTCTGCCCAGTCAGCAAACAGGGGGGCCCACCTGTCAGCCTCCCGCAGCAAACAGTGCCGGGCCCGCCTGTCAGTGACTGCGGGGCGGTCAGCGTTGGATGGCTGCCACGTGTCAAGATCTGAGCCGCGACTGCTTTCTCTCTCCTCTATATATATGTTAGTTTAAGTTTATTTCTAGGGTTTTTCTTCAGCCGATTTTTGGAGAATTGCCATCTAGGGTTCCTTCATCTTCCAGAAGCCATTGCGCAAAGCTCCGGACTCCAAACGAGACCTAGTTTTTTTTGTTAGAAAGATATTGAGGTTAGATTTCTGATTATATAATTTGTTTTACGAAATTATGATTATTAAATTCTGAAAAATTCGTAGAACACAGTATGTCCGAAAATAGACATGTTTCGATGTTTTTGTGATTCCGGGAGAACCAGGAATCAGAATCATGAACCGTTTAAAGTTTCGGAAAGATAATATCAAGATAATTGACATATAATTTTCCCAGAATTTAATTCGATGTATTTTCATACTGTTAATTCTGTAGAACTTCTAGGATAGAATTTAACCATCGGTGCACGATGCGAAACTTGTATGTGCCATAATTTCCAAACGAATTTGAATTTGGATGAGCCGTAAATTCCAGCATATTTTTGACGCTAAAATCTACAGGAATTCATGCATGATAGTTGAGTTTGTGTCGGTTCACTTTTCGGTCAACAGATCGCCTCGATTTGCGTGCCATGAGTCTCGAGCTAATAAAATTCAGTTCCTTTGGACAAAATTTAAAAATTAACCTAAAAATCAGAATAATAAGATTAAAATAGGATTTTAGAGTAATTATTCCAGAATTAAATAAATTAAAATAAATTATCTTTTGACATGGTAAATTGTAATACATAGGCTATTTGGACTGTGACTTGGACGTTGATTCATACCAGCAGCAGGACCCCAGGCGAGTACATTCTCTGACAGTTTCCATTATGTTGATTATCTCTATAATTCTTGTTGTATAGCGTACATGACTCTGACACCGTTCTTTACACGAGTTGGCATCATCGAGACCTATCACGAGGAGTCGTGATTGGGATCCATCGTGCTAGCTGGGGAAAATAGGGAAATATTAGTAGCTTATGTGATCATACCCAACCTTACATGCATCATAGCTCACCCACACCTTACGTCGGTGCAGCCTGACCATTACATGCCTCATAGCCTGTTACATGTGATTAGCCTGACTATTGCTCGCATCATAGCTATCCGGATGGTTAGCCTGACCCTACATGAATCATAGCTAATCATATGTAAGAAGCCTGATCAGTCCCAAGCCGATCACATGATATACTAATGTTTCACACACTTGGTTAGAGGATCATTGACATGCATCTCTAGTATATTGATCTAGCATCTCCACATGTTCTAGTTATTGTTCTTGTACACACTTATATACCAGTTCATTGTTCTTGCGTGTACTTGTAGTTCTATTCATTGCTAGATGTACATTGATGATGACATGCTCCAGTATTTCAGTTATTCCAGTATTTCTATTTCCAGTATATCCATGCTCGTCAGTATTTCTTATTGCCAGTATTCCTATCTGTCTTGTATTTCTTTACACTGTGTTATAGTTTTTGTCAATATAAGTGGAACTGCTATTAGAGGTGTATTTCGTTCCAATCCTGACTGGATATTTTTTCCAGACTGTGACATAGAGGACTTTTCCGACATACTTGGAGACTTGGATGTTATATTGATTGCAGGTTAGACTATTTATTGTGTTTAGACTTGTCTTGTATTGCTTGCTTCAATATCTCATCGTGCTTTAGCTTATATGATTGAGTATATTTCCATATTATTTTGTGATATTTGCGTCTCCTTATGGAGTTGGATATTCATGTGAGATTGATTAGATAGTTACATGACCTAGACAGCGTTCTACCGCCGATGCTGCGGCGTAGGCTGGACGTACCCACGCTCTCGTGCCCATATACCGGGTGCGGGTCGTGACACGTTTTTAGTGGTGGCCCATGCAGGTCAGACTTCTCAAGTTGTGCGATGTCATAGTAGTGCGACGTCTTAGTTGTACTACTACGTGCCTGCTATAGAATATAGGACATAGGATACTAGGATGAGAGAGGATACTCAATCACAAATTCTTGAGAGATTCCTGGGACGACCCCTTGAGAATCTTATTATAATTTACAATTTAAATCTTTCCTTGTTTCCGTCCGCTCTCGCTTGTTGTTATTGAACTTGATTCTTGTTGATCAGTTATTAAATTAAAATCTTGGTATCATTGTTGAGTTTGATTCTTGTTGACCAGTTGTTAAATTTAATTCTTGGTATCGTTGTTGAGTTGATTTCATATCGAGATGAATTTTATGGGCTAAAATTTACGGTATCATCTGATGACATATGTTGATGAGGACAGTGAGAAAGGTAAAACGTCTACTTTGGTTATGGACCCTAGAGTTTATCGCAGCCATATTAGCTGTGGTGACGAGAACGTAGGAACCTGACTTGGATGTACATACTATAGTTATGAAACTTAGAGTCTCTCGCAACCATACCGGTTGGCGTGGCGAAGATTCTAGATGACATGATTATAGAGTTGCATACCTTAGTTACGAAACCTATCGTTTATCGCATCTATGCTTACTGGCGTGGCGAGGATTCTGAGTGTCATGATTTCAGACAGACGTGTATGATTATCAGGTTGTATCTTAAATTGGTTCTTAAAGTATCATCTCAAGACTTATCTATTTCTGTTATTCCAGGACTTTGTTCCATCGCTTCTTTTCTTTACTAGCAGTAAAGATACCTTCAGTCCTTAACCCTGTTCTTTTGAGGCTTATTTCTTTAAGGATCCTTGTTAGTGTGATAATTAGTGACTTACAATTTTGGTTGTGTCTTGTATTAGTTTGACTGAGTGTGACTTGTGAGTTTGTAAGTGTTTCTTAGTTGGACATGTGAGCAGTAGACATTAATCTAGAGATACCCATAGCATAGTACCTTGTAGCAATAGTTCTATGATAGGTGTTATTATAGTTAATATTGGTACTATAGGTAGAAGAAGGAGTAAGAGTATCAATGATGGTTCCAAGAGTTAGTATCAGAGTCGGCATACCCGTCCTGGATAGTCATGAATTTATGTAATGGGATGATCTATGTAAACAATTAAGTATCAAGGAATTGTGTTAAAGATTAATGGAGCATGATGTTCAATTTGATGATTGATTACTTGGGTGTGTCAAGAGTAAATAAATGTATATGCATAAAGGGTATTAATGAGATGTCATGAGTAGAGAAATATCAGGATTGGTAATAAAAGTTGTGAAGTGTATCACAGATTAGTATAACAGTCTGTAAAAGATTTAAGAGAAGATACATATACATAAATCAAGATATGGAACCATATGCCTGCCCTTGAGATTGAAGTAAAGCATGGATATTATAGAAAGTGCAAGTAATCGTCAGTTGTAATAAGTTTGATGAGATAATCTAATGATGAAGCTAGTGTTACCATACCAATAGTGCTAGTGATTCTATATTAATGATTTGTTGAGCAAGGTGCTAATGACAGTAAGTACTTCGTGTGATGATAATTAGATTGGTGTACCAGTTAATATAGATCGAAAATCATTGGAGAAAATATGTGTGATGATAACTTTGATTATTGGAAGTAATAGTGCAAGTAATCCAGGCAGTGCAATATTAAGTACACAGTTGAGAGTTATAGATAATTGATGTATTTGTGTGCACCTTGAGTATTAGAGACTGTGAGCATATATGTGTACTTAGATGCTTGTGGATTAAATTTATAATTTGAAGAGTGGAAATGAATTTCAATTTTTAAGAATTTAGAGGAGTTAAGATTTTATGTTATTAAAATTTTGAGGATTCGAATTTAATTCAATAAACATAGTCAAGCTATAAAGATTTTGGAAGCGATTAAAATTTATTTTTTCGATATTGAGTATTTGACTTTTGAGGAAAGTATATGCATTTTATTTTAAATCATTCGAGAAGTAAATTTTGATGATTTTATTTTGAGGATAAAATTTTATGGTGGGTAAGAAATGTATAACAGTATATGAGTGGTTGATGTGCATGTGTAAGGATCTATTGGCTTGAGAATGCTTGAGATGGCACTGCAAACAAACTTGGATGTCCATCTAGAGTTGCATTAGAAGGAGCAATACTTAGTATGGTGTGTTGCACTTGGTGTGCAGTTGAGTGATAAGAACAACTTGTATAAACAATTGTAGTAGGTAAGAAGCTAGCAGTGAGTATGCTTGTAGTAGAAACAGTGGTATCTAAAGGGATAGAGGTATCAAACTTTGGATGCATCATTAAACCTATGGTTATGTTAAAGGTCCTTGGAGTCAAATTTTGGTAATAATAGACAAGTGTGTGTAATGTGGATGTATCCATGGATATCTTGTGGACTAGTGATTAGTTGATATGGGTAACAATGTATAGGGACAGGAATTTGTGAATAAATGTGCCAGAGTTAAGTGTATGATAGAGGTTGTAGATATCCAAGAAATGGGTTAGAAGACTATGTTCTGTTCCTTCCTTCTGTCCCTTTTCCGTTTGTTGGTTGATTGATTCCTTAGTACCGTAGCTTATATCAATAATTTTCTTGTTAGAATATAGTTAGTAGTACACCCTAGCAGAGACTGCAATACCATGACAAAGGAGACCATAACCATGTATGTTTTCTCTAGATTGTATGTTGTGTGACCGTAGTAAAAATTTATGAAGAGGATATGACTTGACAAAGAGAGACAAGGTGCTTTAAATATCGAGGATAAACATTAATTTAAATAAAGAGTGAGAATTAATATGGTGGAATTGACGATTTCGTTAAATCATTAATTTTTATGAAGATTAAGATATGATTGAATTTGTCATTAAAATTTGAGGAAATTAAGGAGATTATCATTATATCTATTGACTGCAAGATATAAATTTATATTTGAGTGTATATGATACTTGAAGATTTCATAACTATGGTATTATTTGATTTTGTGTGGAAAAAGAAATCGAGGATTAAGATTACTAATGGATTAGTGTTTGAATTTAAATTTTTGGGATAAGAATTTAGATTTTATAAATAAGCATCAAATGGACTTAAAATAGATGAGTAAAATTATTAATGGATTAGTGTTTGAGATTCAAACTTTTCGGATAAGATTTTTTAAAATTTTATAAATATGCATTGACTGGATTTCAATTAAATGATTGGATAGAAAATTTTGTATTTAGTGATTACTCAAAATTTGAGAAGTAAGATGATTAATGGGTTAGTATTTGAATACAAAATTTTTGGACGAGATTTTTAAATTTTATAAATATACATTAAGTGGATTTAAAATTAGAGGATTGAATATTCAGTTTTGTATTTAGTGATTAGCATAAATTTTTGAGGAGATTTTGATAAGAATAAAATTTAATTTTTTAATTTTAAAGGTTTGCGGGAATATGATACTTCTAGAATTTTGAAAAGTTGTGAAAAAATAATATGGATTAGTTCATGATTGTATGATTTGATGAATTTAATTTTGATGGTCAAAAAAAAAAAAATAATAATTGAGGATTTTAAATTTCGAGGATGAAATTTTTTAAGGTGGGTAGACTTACAACCTCCGTATCCTGAAATTCATGCTTAAATGTTGTTATTAGGTCAATTTGGGGCTATTGGGATTTTTCCATAATTTTTAGTTAATTAAAAACTAGTAATCCTAATTTTCTAGGACTTTCAAGAATTTATTTTAGGGCCAAATATATTTAAAAATATCTCAAACTTTTATTTTAGGTTCTAAATAATTAAATATATTTTCTAGAATTTTTTGGGAATTTTCTGATTATTTTTAGCATTTATTTTGAGTTAATTATAAAAAACTGAATTAAAAACTATTTTCTGAAAAAGAAAACCCAAAAAGTAATTATTTCTGCCCAGTCAGCAAACAGGGGGGCCCACCTGTCAGCCTCCCGCAGCAAACAGTGCCGGGCCCGCCTGTCAGTGACTGCGGGGCGGGCAGCGTTGGATGGCTGCTACGTGTCAAGATCTGAGCCGCGACTGCTTTCTCTCTCCTCTATATATATATTAGTTTAAGTTTATTTCTAGGGTTTTTCTTCAGCCGATTTTTGGAGAATTGCCATCTAGGGTTCCTTCATCTTCCAGAAGCCATTGCGCATAGCTCCGGACTCCAAACTAGGCCTAGTTTTTTATGTTAGAAAGATATTGAGGTTAGATTTCTGATTATATAATTTGTTTTACGAAATTATGATTATTAAATTTTGAAAAATTCGTAGAACACAGCATGTCCGAAAATAGACGTGTTTCGATGTTTTCGTGATTCCGGGAGAACCAGGAATCAGAATCATGAACCGTTTAAAGTTTCGGAAAGCTAATGTCAAGATAATTGACATATGTTTTTCCCAGAATTTAATTCGATGTACTTTCATACTGTTAATTTTGTAGAACTTCTAGGATAGAATTTAACCATCGGTGCACGATACGAAACTTGTATGTGCCATAATTTCCAAACGAATTTGAATTTGGACAAGCCGTAAATTTCAGCATGTTTTTGACGCTGAAATCTACAGGAATTCATGCATGAAAGTTGAGTTTGTGTCGATTGACTTTTCGGTCAACAGATCGCCTCGATTTGCGTGTCATGAGTCTCGAGCTGATAAAATTCAGTTCCTTTGGACAAAATTTAGGAATTAACCTAAAAATTAGAATAATAAGATTAAAATAGGATTTTAGAGTAATTATTCCAGAATTAAATAAATTAAAATAAATTATCTTTTGACATGGTAAATTGTAATACATAGGCTATTTGGACTGTGACTTGGACTTTGATTCATACCAGCAGCAGAACCCCAGACGAGTACATTCTCTGACAGTTTCCATTATGTTGATTATCTCTATAATTCTTGTTGTATAGCGTACATGACTCTGACACTGTTCTTTACACGAGTTGGCATCATCGAGACCTGTCACGAGGAGTCGTGATTGGGATCCATCGTGCTAGCTGGGGAAAATGGGGAAATGTTAGTAGCTTATGTGATCATACCCAACCTTACATGCATCATAGCTCACCCACACCTTACGTCGGTGCAGCCTGACCATTACATGCCTCATAGCCTGTTACATGTGATTAGCCTGACTATTGCTCGCATCATAGCTATCCGGATGGTTAGCCTGACCCTACATGAATCATAGCTAATCATATGTAACAAGCCTGATCAGTCCCAAGCCGATCACATGATATACTAATGTTTCACACACTTGGTTAGAGGATCATTGACATGCATCTCTAGTATATTGATCTAGCATCTCCACATGTTCTAGTTATTGTTCTTGTACACACTTATATACCAGTTCATTGTTCTTGCGTGTACTTGTAGTTCTATTCATTGCTAGATGTACATTGATGATGACATGCTCCAGTATTTCAGTTATTCCAGTATTTCTATTTCCAGTATATCCATGCTCGTCAGTATTTCTTATTGCCAGTATTCCTATCTGTCTTGTATTTCTTTACACTGTGTTATAGTTTTTGTCAATATAAGTGGAACTACTGTTAGAGGTGTATTTCGTTCCAATCCTGACTGGATATTTTTTCCAGACTGTGACATAGAGGACTTTTCCGACATACTTGGAGACTTGGATGTTATATTGATTGCAGGTTAGACTATTTATTGTGTTTAGACTTGTCTTGTATTGCTTGCTTCGATATCTCATCGTGCTTTAGCTTATGTGATTGAGTATATTTCCATATTATTTTATGATATCTGCGTCTCCTTATAGAGTTGGATATTCATGTGAGATTGATTAGATAGTTACATGACCTAGACAGCGTTCTACCGCCGATGCTGCGGCGTAGGCTGGACGTACCCACGCTCTCGTGCCCATATACCGGGTACGGGTCGTGACAGTGATGATATTTTCTAGTGAAGCGGTATTGTGGCAGTCACGATTGCAAAAGTGTGTTGCCTTGTCGACGACAGAGGCAGAGTACATTGCGACGACAGAGGCTTGCAAGGAGTTGTTGTGGATGAAGAAGCTATTGAATAAAATTGGGCTAAAGCAAGAGCAGTATCATTTGCTTTGTGATAGTCAGAGTGCTATTCATCTTGTGAAGAACCAGACATTTCATAGTCGGTCCAAGCATATTAAGACCCAATATCATTGGATACGAGATATTATGGAAAAGAAGAAAGCGACGCTTGAGAAGGTTCATACAGATGACAACGGAGCAGAGATGTTCACAAAGATTCTTCCAAGGGAAAAGTTTAAATACTACAGGCCGATCGTCGGTGTCACGCCCAAGTACCGGAATAAGAAGACGGACATTGCCAGCTCCCCCGTACAAGGTATAGAACGTCGTACGGCAGTAACGGCTGTAACTAGACAAGGAGGTGCATACTACAAATAAGTCACTTAGGGTCACACAACACATTTATTGTCTTAATCAGTCAAGCAAGAACATTAAACATAGAACATATATGATAAGAAAATAAGGTGTCCCAAACGTCCTACCACAATATTCTGGAAACCAGCTGTGCAAAATAAGAAAGCTGACAGAGTATCAAAAGTACATGACCATGATCAACTGCAGTCTGACTAATTACAATCATGTAAAAGAAACTAAATATCCAGATTCACGGCTAACAAGTGCCGGTGGCTAAACGTCCAAAATAAATAAAGTGTGCAATAACGAGCAGGAAAGAAGAAACCCACTCATTTCCTTCAACGGCCATCCGCCTGGTGCGCGCCATTGTTGAAGGGAAAGTACGCTTGATCCTCGGGCGCTGGCTCTAAACCTGGCCATGCAAAACAGTGGGGTTAGACCCCAAATAGCAAGTACCACAAAGGAAGCACAAATGAAGAAATAAAACCAGGTTATGAAGTGTGTGTGTGTGTATATATATATATATATATATATATATATATATATATATATACATATATATATATATATATACATATATATATATATATATATTTGTCTCATAGTTTCGGTTCATAGACTATCGTGACACAACAATCTAATCCTACAACCAAACAAGGACAAGGGTTAGACCATCGCACCATAATAGTCCATGTCCCTGGACTATTTGACAGTAGGTACAAGACACAACAAGCTCTGTCACATAATCGGCCAATCACTTGTACGGCTTACTAGATGGAGTCTGGATTATCTCAGAGATATTATGCATATATGAATTCTTATATCGAACCAGGTACTAGCAGGGTTAGTCGAGCCATAAATCGTCGTATAACACATAGTATTGCACACCAGTCCCTCGTAAGGCCACCGTGCTAAGATTGCATAGAACAGATAGTATAGTATAATAGTATGATATTTTCATCCACTAATGATGAGTTAAACAATATACATGGGGACTAGCCTGCACACCCTAATTCAGATGACTGGAGGTGGCTAGTTAGGCATGATCTCGAGATTTCATTCTCGTCCAATGCTCTACAAGTTAAGTTGCCTAGTTAACCCTATTGTTAACCGAAATCACATGGCGTAGTCACATGTTACTCCTCTTATATGATGTACCGTAGTACGGCCACGCTAGATACGAATCCACTTTGTCATTTGATAGTTCAATTTGGATTCACCCCAGCATGATGCAACAATCAACAGATCCTAGCCACACTTGGTCATTGACTAACCCTTATGTTCATGTTGGAGATTAAGTCATACCACATGTCACGTAGCGCATAGGTATACTGCAGTGTAAGCATGTAATATAATCGCGTAGAACACATAGCACGTAGAAACACATAGTACATAGTAAGTGTATCAGCACGGATACAAATGGTCGGGTCATGACACATAGATGGGTCTAATACTCTTATGGTCATCAAAGTCACACATACGAACCATAAAGTCCAAAGAAACATTCAAACAAAACTAGTCCAATAAAGCGTGTGCAAGGTGTCACGCCCCGATCTTCCGCAGGCAATCGGCCGTTCCTGCTATGCGGGAATCACCCTCGCCAGCGCTCCCGCGGAACGATCGCTTAACCCATCCGGGCGTGATGCCGCACAAGCGTGAGCCACGCCCGTGCAAGGCCATGGTTCATTGGCTGGCGACAAGAGTTCTAAGCCACAGAGTCGCACAGATTGTCCGAGTGCAGCGGAGTCATGAACGCATAGGCGATCGGTAACAGGTTCACTGAGTCGACAAATATAGCGGAAGCATTGAAACACAAGTTGAAGTAAAGCAAGCTCTTTTATTGATATGAACAAGTGTTACAAGCGGCGTATAGCCGAGATTACAAGTCGCTCAAGCCTCTCTCTCTGAAACATAAAATCGTGCCAAGTGGCTACAATTGTGGAATGATTGTACAGGCGATGTTCAGGCGAGTTCGGGCTATGTTCACAACATTATGTCTTGTTTATGTGCTTCAGTTTCGGACGCACCGTTGCTTCAGAGTGATGTCCACGCCTTAGCACGCACGTTGGAGGCGTCCGCACCGAACGAGGTTCTCCCGCACCCTGCACACAAACTGGTAGATTATCAGTACATTGAATGCACTGGTGGGGAAGATACTCGCCCGCTCGACAAATCCAAACACGTAATACAGGTTTCGTGCACAACTATTAAGTTGTCTTTCTAGTTGCCTTAGGATCAGTTTCATGCAATATTTGAATAGTCTAACGTGTCGGGCAGTGCGCCGTGCGATGTTTGAGGAAACACGACGAGACTTACCAACTTACCATCTCCTTCCCTGTCCAAGGCAAACATTGAGGCAAAACATGTTATTTCAAGCACGGGCAAGTATAACATTTAGGGGCATAGCATATGCATACACGAGGGTCATTTTAACATGATCGTTCAGGTGTTCAGTTATTCTTGATGCGATACAGTAACTCGCACGCGGGTAGCCGCTAAGCGAGGATGACTTATCTATATGAACATGAGTCGCTGGCAAAGCCATAAAGGACACTAGTCTTAAACGAGAATAGTTTGCAACGAAAGTACAGTGGTGCTACAAGCCATCTCGTTTAGTACAGTAGACTATACAGTAAGGTTCAGCCATGGAGCGGATGGTATGCAGCGAAAGAACGGTAGGCGCTGCACACTATCTCGTCCAGTACAGTTGGCTGAAATAGTGGAGTTCCATCCGGATCGGAGCGGCCCCAGTGCCCCGGAGACCGTCCGTGGAACTATGCCTCATTTCCGAGTTGTCCGCGATGTGCAGGTCAGGGTCAGTTTCCAATTCACTAGATACTTGAGTACTGTAGAACAGGAGTACAGTGGTACAGTAGAACAGTAGAACAGTAGTACAGTAGTGCACGATTACAGGAGGTGCTTGAATCATGATTCTGTACAGTGATTTACTTGTCTTGATGCATTCCCCTGGTTTGGGGCTGCCTGGTGACCTAACGGTCCCGGATACTTGCAGGGTCAAACATGCACGAAACGACTACTTTGTAGTCTCCCGGAGTTGGATGAAAACAAGGCAACATTCAAGCAGACAAGCATGTGTTTTCTAAGGAACATAAGCAGGCACGTTGCTCGGACCCGAAGGTAAGCCGAGAGTTGAAACCGTTAAGGAACTTAGCATGCGAGGGTCTGAACATAAGCAGTATTTCATTTCCATGTTCTAGCAAGCAATACAAGTTGAGATTATTCCCTTAGCTAGGTGCGTTGGATTTATTAGCATGCAGGGGGTGAATCACCTAGCGACTAGCATAAATATTTCAAATTTTATGTGTGCTGGCTAAGCAAAGACAAGTTCACCGAAGCCACCCACCTTAGCGATGATTCGCCTCGGTAGAGCGATACGTCAAACGAGCCTCTGAAAGTCCAAGCCGGATTCCTGTAGGGACAAGTCTGGATATCTTTTGCTTCTCTTTTGAGGCAAGGCGGGTCGGGACAGTTGCACTATTGCCGTTTGAGACGACAGTCCGCTTGAGCGGAACGGGGTGTTACATCCTACCCAACTTAGAAAAAGTCTCGTCCTCGAGACTTACTAAGGACAAGCAGTGATCTAGGGTTGAGGCAATCCTAGACAAGTCGTTGTACTTGTTCATTTGGATATTCACTTGCACAAGCGTCGAAATCAGCATATCGCTTAGACTGGATCGTACGCACTTTCGAAGTGCACTTCTAGCGTGAACACGTCAACCAGCTTAGTGATAGCGAAGTCTTAGCACTCGAGTTTCACCTTTTCTTAAGTCTTGGATGGTGCACTAGTTCAAGGCGTCCCTCGAATAGATGCATTCAACCAAACTTATAGTTAGTAAAATCTCGGACAAGCTACTAGTGATACTCTCAAGGGTTCGTACAGGTTGGCACAAAGGCCACTCACAGCATACAACCAGACAAGCAAGCATATCATTCAAAACGCATTTTGAAAGTATTTAGACTTATTGTTGGAACATCCCATCGAGGCATTGAGAGAGAGCGTGCACATAACCCATGAACGAGCTTTCGAAATAGAGATATCGAATCGAAGTCCAAAGGCGTAGAAGCCAGGCTCTGATACCAACATGTCATGCCCCGATCTCCCGCAGGCAATCGGCCGTTCCCGCTAGGCGGGAATCACCCTCGCCAGCGCTCCCGCGGAACGATCGCTTAACCCATCCGGACGTGATGCCGCACGAGCGTGAGCCACGCCCGTGCAAGACCATGGTTCATTGGCTGGCGGCAAGAGTTCTAAGCCACAGAGTCGCACAGATTGTCCGAGTGCAGCGAAGTCTTGAACGCATAGGCGATCGGTAACACGTTCACTGAGTCGATAAATATAGCGGAAGCATTGAAACACAAGTTGAAGTAAAGCAAGCTCTTTTATTGATATGAACAAGTGTTACAAGCGGCGTATAGCCAAGATTACAAGTCGCTCAAGTCTCTCTCTCTGAAACATAAAATCGTGCCAAGTGGCTACAATTGTGGAATGATTGTACAGGCGATGTTCAGGCGAGTTCGGGCTATGTTCACAACATTATGTCTTGTATATGTGCTTCAGTTCCGGACGCACCGTTGCTTCGGAGTGATGTCCACGCCTTAGCACGCACGTTGGAGGCGTCCGCACCGAATGAGGTTCTCCCGTACCCTGCACACAAACTGGTGGATTATCAGTACATTGAATGCACTGGTGGGGAAGCTACTCGCCCGCTCGATAAATCCAAACACGTAATACAGGTTTCGTGCACAACTATTAAGTTGTCTTTCTAGTTGCCTTAGGATCAGTTTCATGCAAGAATTTGAATAGCCTAACGTGTCGGGCAGTGCGCCGTGTGATGTTTGAGGAAACACGGCGAGACTTACCAACTTACCATCTTCTTCCCTGTCCAAGGCAAACATTGAGGCAAAATATGTTATTTCAAGCACGGGCAAGTATAACATTTAGGGGCATAGCATATGCATACACGAGGGTCGTTTTAACATGATCGTTCAGGTGTTCAGTTGTTCTTGATGCGATGCAGTAACTCGCACGCGGGTAGCCGCTAAGCGAGGATGACTTATCTATATGAACATGAGTCGCTGGCAAAGCCATAAAGGACACTAGTCTTAAACGAGAATAGTTTGTAACGAAAGTACAGTGGTGCTACAAGCCATCTCGTTTAGTACAGTAGACTATACAGTAAGGTTCAGCCATGGAGCGGATGGTATGCAGCGAAAGAACGGTAGGCGCTGCACACTATCTCGTCCAGTACAGTTGGCTGAAACAGTGGAGTTCCATCCGGATCGGAGCAGCCCCAGTGCCCCGGAGACCGTCCGTGGAACTATGCCTCGTTTCCGAGTTGTCCGCGACGTGCAGGTCAGGGTCAGTTTCCAATTCACTAGATACTCGAGTATTGTAGAACAGGAGTACAGTGGTACAGTGGTACAGTAGAACAGTAGTACAGTAGTGCACGATTATAGGAGGTGCTTGAATCATGATTCTGTACAGTGATTTACTTGTCTTGATGCATTCCCCTGGTTCGGGGCTGCCTGGTGACCTAACGGTCCCGGATACTTGCAGGGTCAAACATGCACGAAACGACTACTTTATAGTCTCCCGGAGTTGGATGAAAACAAGGCAACATTCAAGCAGACAAGCATGCGTTTTCTAAGGAACATAAGCAGGCACGTTGCTCGGATCCGAAGGTAAGCCGAGAGTTGAAACCGTTAAGAAACTTAGCATGCGAGGGTCTGAATATAAGCAGTATTTTATTTCCATGTTCTAGCAAGCAATACAAGTTGGGATTATTCCCTTAGCTAGGTGCGTTGGATTTATTAGCATGCAGGGGGTGAATCACCTAGCGACTAGCATAAACATTCCAAATTTTATGTGTGCTGACTAAGCAAAGACAAGTTCACCGTAGCCACCCACCTTAGCGATGATTTGCCTCGGTAGAGCGATACGTCAAACGAGCCTCTGAAAGTCCAAGCCGGATTCCTGTAGGGTCAAGTCTGGATATCTTTTGCTTCTCTTTTGAGGCAAGGCGGGTCGGGACAGTTGCACTATTGCCGTTTGAGACGGCAGTCCGCTTGAGCGGAACGGGGTGTTACACAAGGGGCCGCATGCACGCATAAGGATCATGGCCGCATGGGGACCAGCTGCCGCATAGAATCAGTTGCCGCATAGGTCTAGGCCACATAGAATTAATTGTCGTATAGGAAGTCGGGTCGCATAACCGCATGCGTCGCATGGTCGATGACCGCAGAGGTCGCATGAGCTCAAGGCCGCATGACCGCATGAGTTCAGACCGCATGGCCGCATGAGTTCAGGCCGCATGGCTGCATGAGCTCAGTTCGCATATGCTCACTTCCCGCATATGGGTCAAGACTGCATGGATCTCTCGGCCATATGGGACTCCATCTTCTCTAGACAGCAAGTTCAGCCATGACGAGAACTCTAAAAATCGAAAATTTGTTTCCTTCATAAAAACTCCATTTTAACTCTGAATTGAGTGAACCAAAAGCCAAAACGCTCGAAATGAAGTGCCCCATCCATCCCAAAAACTATTTTTCAAAAATACTATGTTTTAGTATATCAAAACCACCAAAAATCTCAAAGAACTCATGAAAACCCTAAACTTAGAATGTAGATCTACTCAAATCTATCCATTAAAACTGAAAACCCCAAGTAATAAAAGTGTTTAGAATCATCATGAGCGTATAATAGACTAATAAAATGCAAGAAAAAAGCAAGAATCAAAAATTAAGAGGTTTCTCCATGTGGTGCAAGGTGTACTTGCCTAAATGAAGGAAGAAGAGGAAATAGAGAGAACGAGGGAAGAGAGAGAAAGATTTTTGGTTTTATAGTTAGAGTTTGAGGTCTAGACCATGGGTTCAACTCATGAATGAACCAACCCAACAATTAAACCATAGGTATAATTGAACCAAAGAATGGGTCTAGTCTCCATACATGCAACATAATTATCATATAAGCTAGAAATACTCTAAGTAGGAAATAAATAGAAGCAGAAAATAAATATATCCCAAAATATACATTTTGGGAACGGGAAGTGACAGTCGGGATGATGACCCCCCTCCACATAGTTGTAAAGGGGAAGATTTGCTGGAGTGGGTAGGATTCCCAACCTATGTGAAGAATATCCCGGAGTACGACGAGCGTCATCCGTGTGTCGAAAAAGCTCAGAAAGTGCACTAAACGTCGTGTATTAGAACATTATGGTAAGCAAATTATATTATATTGGATTTCCATCTTTGACTTTAATTATATATTTATAATTAAATCTTTCATATATTAACCTTCCATATAATTGGATTTTCAATTTATGGTAAGTTAATTTATAATTTGATTTTCATTAAATATATGATTGAATGTAATTGAATTTTCATAAATATTTTTGGCTTCCATGTATAGATTTTCATATGGAAACCCTAATTCATGCAAGGGTTTATATAAAGGCTCATGCAATATACAACAACATGAAAAAAAAATAAGATAGAAAAAAGGTGGCAAGAGTGTCATTACAACTTTGGAGAGAAGAAAGAATGATTGGAGGCCGTGTCGGAGAATGATCAATTTGAGGTATTTATCATTGTCTTTTTTCTTCGTTGTTGTAATCTATTTTCTGTTCCAAAGAGTTGCGGTGATCCGTGTTGGATCGGTGAGGAGTTTGTAGAGTGTGTAATCTCTTTATTCCATTAGTGAAGGTTCTTCAGGGTTTGACTCCGATCGTCCCGTAATTTTTTTCATCTGAATATTTCACGTAAAAATTTATGTGTCTGCGATTTTTGTTTGATATTTTTTTGCTTGTGCGTTTTGTTCGATTCTCTCACAGGTACTCTCTGATTTAAAGAACGGTTTTCGCGTTTCGTTTCCAACATCTTCCGACCCAACGCCAGGAAGAGATCAATATGCACCAGAATATGAGTCGAGAGAGTGTAGCATCACTGAGTTTTACTCAGTGTAAGTACTGCTCACAATGGTGAAATTCTTATTGGGGCTCCAAAGAATACAAGCACCGGAGGATAGATTTGGTGGAAACAAAAGATTGATAACATTTCCCCACTCGTGGTAGATCTGTAGCTCGGTGAATTCCTCGATAACTTTCAGATTTGGCAAGCAACTTGTTTAGCAAAATGCACATATGACAATGTTCCACATAGCAGATATTTATTTGAAGCTGATAGTATAAGTTATTATAGTCCCAATTTTTGTAAGATAACCAGAGGTTGGAGCCTTGACATGGTCCTATGATTGTGCTTTAACTAGGCCTCTATGGGACAAAAAATTAGCCCGACTCGGGTTGGACCAGCCTGAATTTGATCAGACCGGTCCCGAATCGATTCGTGGGCTGCCCGGCACATGCAACACTTTGATAGCTGGGCTTACCATTTTACCAGTATAGCTAACAGCCACACAACAATGCTAACCATACTTACATACTTTCCTGCTTTCAGTATATACAATAAATGTGAAATGTAATCAATCTAGTTCTAATAGTAAGATCACCATATAAAATACATGTTTTACATTATTACTTAGTTTCGGTTTAGACGAGTGGGGTACCTCACTCACTAGTACAAGATGTGTACTGATACCCAACCTCCTAGCTACGAAGATTTGTTCGATTGTATCAAGGTGTTGGAAGCTCGGATTGGCAATACGAAGACGTATATGGAATAGCAAAATCATTTGTAAGCAAGAGAGAGAATGAGTATTGTAAGCCAAATTGGCATATTTAGTGGAGCCATTGAGAGCATTTGTAATCAGTTGTTTTATCAATAAAAGCGATTCATTTCGCATATTCTGTGCGACTTCCTTACGACTCCACTGCAATGTCATCGATGTGAGATACATTATTTACTGTTTTTATCTTCTAGCCTTGTATAAGTGCAATCTAGACTTGTACGACATCACGTCCGGTGGCTACTTAGCGACTCTACGAAGTCGGCGCGTGACAGACCCTCCCTGCCGACTGGATATATAAAGTTGAACAGTACTTTGAGTTTCTTAATGTTGTTGTCAATCAATGAGTTCAACTCGCCTCCTTTCATCTTGAGGGAATCTCCTTACAGTGGCGCATCGCTGGTTCACCAAGTTCAAAGGCACCTTAACATGGGACGATTTTAATAAATTCTTGTTGCGTCGATTCAGACCTATAGTGCACCATGATCCATCTGAAGCCCTCACAAGGATTAAGCAAACCACCACAGTGGATGCATGCTTACCATGAGGAGTTTGAACGACACTCCCAACTCATTGATGACTTACCTAAAAATTATCTAACTAGGCGTTTTATAGCAGATAAAGTTCGTCTAAATGTAATGATCAGAAAACCTTGTTCCTTATCAGAGGCGATTGGAGTGGCCCAACAAGTCGAAATACGCAACATCTAAAAAAAAAAAAATCTAGTACTTTTCCTCGCTCATCGGTCACAACCACTGCATTACACACCCGAAGCACCGCCAACAATAAGGGCCGGCCTAGGGGTTAGGTTGTCCTAGCTAGAACTAAATTTGGTTGACCTTTGTCCTTAACTCCAAAAGAAGATATCAAAAAAAAATTGATTGTGAGTAGGGTTGGCAGCGACGTCGAAGTCTCCGGTTCTGGTGGCATCGTGGATCTCGGATTTCGAATTCCTCTTCTTGAGCTACTCGAGATCTTTCCAGGTGGAACTCAAAACATGGGCCTAATGGATTACTAGTTCAACTTACAAAAAAGAGATGGGGTGGACCGCAAAGACTCCCTCCATTAGTGGAGAGGTAGGGACTTAGGGGTCTGGAGTGATTGCCTTGACTAGGGGATTTCTCAAGCCCGATGGCTTGTCCGACTTACCCAGGGCCGACCCTACACTTTGGTAGTCCAAAATCACGCCATCGCCGTTGAGTTCTACGTCTTACCTGTAGCGGTTTGTTAAGCAGTTTTGGGAGTTCAATGGTTGGAGACGCTTGTTCCAATTGAGACAAATTACATAGAATTGACGATGATTTTTTTCTTTTCAAAATGGCAAGTTGCATCTATTTCAAGGCTTGCAACATTTCGAGCCAAAACCCTTGAATTACAAAGAATTAAATCAATAATCCTACTATTTGGCATCCGGGTGCATGGCTCCTCTCGTGCACATGCGGCTGCAGAGAGGATCAGGGAGGCCGAAAACGACGCAGGAGGGAGGGGGGAGGTGCGATGGTGCGGGGGGGAGTGGCGGCGGTGCCAGAGGGAGAAGGACGACTGTGGTGGAAGCAGGAGGTGGGAGGGAGGCTCCAACGGCCAAGTAGGAGGGGGGAGGGGAGGGGAGGCGGAGGAGGAGGAGGAGGAGGCGAAGGAGAAGGAGGAGACGCAGTACTCTCCTCTCCGGCCCTCCCTTTCCTCTTCCTACGCGCACTCCGTCGTCTCTGACGGCCTCCCTGGCCATCTTCGGCACCTATCAAGTTTAATTTTGGGTATCAACATAAATTTTTTATATAGTTGAGAATATCAAGTTAGCAGCTATCAAAGTTGAGGGTGTTAAGTTGAACATTTTTTATAGTTGAGGGTATCAAGTTATAATTTAGTCTCTCTTTTTTTTATGTACGTGCAATCCATATGCACGTTACTAGGGGACTTAATAGCTTGACAGTGTGGATAAGTATTGTTATGAGAAAATGTTATGTTTACAACCAAATGCGTACAATCTCTCTCTCCCCTGGCTATATGGGTTCCATCCGGCCCACCTTCTCCCCTCCCTCTTCCAATGGAAGCCCGCCGCCTAAATGGGTCCCACCCAGTCCATCATCTCCTCTCTCTCTCTCTTCCAATAAAAGTCGATCACGTGGCAATTTTTTGTAAGCATTTGGTTGTAGGCAAGTTGCACATTTAGGCTCCACCACCAACGTTACTAGGGGACAATGGCTTGAGTCTTGCCCCTATGGATTATTCTCTCCCGAATTCCAAAAATTTCGAACACGGCAACGTCTAGGAGAGCGAGAGCGAGAGGTCCCAGCGGAGACTTCCCTCCGCTCGGTCAACTTTCAGTACTCCTCAATAGACCCCACCACCAACCCCTCCTCCTCCTCCTATAAACACCACCACCACCACCAGCGCCGCCACCACTTCCACCACCACTACAATTTCTTTATGATAAGAAGGATCCATGATAAATACTAGTTCTATTTTCGGTACAAAATTATTTATATATTTTAAAAAAAAAAAAAAAATCTGGCTCATGAAATTCTGGACGGTCGTCCTGTCCGTCCAGGACCATGGCCGGCCCTGATGGCAAGTTACATCTATTTCAAAGCTTACAACATTTCGAGCTAGAAGCCCGCCTGAATTACAAAGAATTAAATCAATTATAGGGCACATGTTTGTTTTTGCAAATCCTCCCATGCACACTACCGAGCACACCTACCGATCACCCGCAAATAAATTGTACAAATTCTCACCAGTTTTGCAAACCACCAATCGAACTTCCACGATATCGCAATAACGAACACAAAATTCCTTTACGAACAAACCATGGTTCTGTGATTGTTACGCCCATACCGTTACCCCTACTACCAAAAAACTGAAATTAGAAAAAATTGTAGGTGAATTACTTATCTCCAGTCTAATTCAACCAAGCACCATCCTCTTCTCTTCTCCTGTGTTGCTCTTGCAAAAACAAGATGGTGGATGGTTAGAACATGACTAATATTTAAAAAAAATATATTATAGAAAAAATAGAAATATATTCATAATAAATTATAACTAAAATATTTTTAAAAATTTAAATTATTTTACAATAATATATAACAAAAAAAATTCACGTACATTTACTAGTAATTATAAACTAGCAAAATAATTTGTTAATATTAATTATCTGTATTTGTAATTTTATCTCCGTCTTCAATCTCCAATCTTATAATGCGGCTTGGAATCGGCTCAAAATTGAACCGTCCAAGCCGTAAGTAAATACTCAACCAATTTAATTTTTAAAAATAAATTACGGGAGATAAATAAAAAGTGAAACCAACTTCCCTCTTATCCGTCGTAGCAGTAAGTAAATACTCAACCAATTTAATTTTAAAAAACTCACTGAAGATTAAAAAATCTAAAATCGTAAGTAAATACTAAACCAATTTATTTTTTTTTAATTATGGAAGATAAATCTTCTATAATATAATGCGATTTTTAAACGGCTCAAAATTGAGTTGTCTAAACCGTTTGATATTCCTCACCCTTTTCCAATTAATTAAAAAAAACAAAAAAAAAATTACAGAGCATACAAATTATCAAACCAATAAATCTTCATCATTATCCAATTAATTAAAAATTTTACGAAATATACAAATTATCAAACTAACTTTCTCTTTTTTTTGTAAATTCTCATCCTCATCAAATTAATTAACAAAATTATTAAAAAAAACTCACGAAAGATACAAATTAAAAAAAAAAATTTAAATAAAAGTAACCAACATATTGTTTATCAATAGAGCCAAAAAATTAAAAATTATAATAGCAAGTCCGATATAAATTATTTTTAACGAATAAATGTGCAATGCACGCACACGTTAATAGTTATATTTAAAGAGTATGTTAATTTGTTATGTAATTAACTACCATTCTCTATTATTATAATAGACTATATCATTTTAACTTTTTTATCCTAACAAAACGTATGTCCCTTATTACGAGTGCTGCATATGTATAAAAATAGTTCACACAGAACATTAAAGTTCTAAGAAACCCATCCACCCAACTCCAACCTTCCGTCTCTCCCTCCCCCCTTCCGTCCCAACAAAAAAAAAAATCTTCCAAACCAAACTTAGAAAAAAGAAATAAAATTAAAAATACAAGAAACGTCCTTAACAAGTGCGTTCCAGATGCCACAAACACATTTAGTAAGAACGTTTTTGTCGTATTTTTTATTTTTATTTTTTTAATAATAGAAACATCCTTAGTAAGAATATTTTGCGCATAAGTTTTTTTATTTTTTTTCTTAAATTTTTAGATGTTCTTTCTAATGGAAAGCCTCTAGCAAGGGTGTTTCTTTTGTTTCTCAAGTTTTATTTTATTTTATTTGAAGGGAATGCCCAAGTGTGTGTGTTTTTTCTAATGGAACTTCGCGTTTCTTTTGTTTAAAAAAAAAAAAAAAAATCTTAAAGACCCTTAGGAAGACACTACTGCCGTTTGAAGTTTATTTTATTTTATTTTTTAGTGGAACTTCGCTTTTTTTTTTTTTTTTTTTTATTTTAGTTTAGCTTTTTAGTTTGTTTTGGCTGGTTTGAAGTTAGCGTCTTGATCCTTTGGCTGCTATGTTTTCAAACTTTATTCTCTTGCTACAATTTTTTATAACTTTTATATTTTGTGTGAATTTTTTTGCAAATGTAATGAAAGAACCATGCAATCAAGAAAGAAAAAAGCATGAACATTTTTTTAGGCCTCAAGCAACTTTGCTAAAATTCAAGTCAAAAAGTAACCTGAAAATTTCTTCTACCATAACCTGGAAACAATCTTGATCATTTGGATGAAAAGATTCCGAACTATTCACCCAGAAAAGAAAAGAAAAATTGGACTTTGAATAAACTAAACAATTTTTTTTTTTTTTATGTGTCCTCTCCACCGGATCAAAAATTAAATTTCAAAGAAAAGATTTGACATCTCCACAGGAGTCTTCTACCGTCATGAACATGATCACGACTCCATGGACAACTAAACTAAATATGCAAAACATAATTCTTATAATGGCAAAATGAGATATTTCACTTTGAGACAACAAATAACAAAGCATAAAAACTGAATAAATAACTCACAAGCACAAAAACAAAATCTATGGTTCATCCAAAATTACGAGACAATGAAAGAAAACTTTACCATGTCACGAACAAAATTTACAAGAATTTTACAGACAGTACCTATTTAACGACTTCCTCTTCTCTCTCTAAATTCCCTTATGATTTCCAACTTCATCACAATTTTCCTTCAAGCACTACAGATTAGGGTTAGATAACCCTATATAACTATCCCAAACAACCCTTAAATCGACATCCGACCAAATAACATAAGGTATACACCTCTTGTATGCTTAATCAGAGTTTTTCCAACCAAAAAGAGATGCTGGAAAAAAAAGTCCCTATAGGTTATACCAAAATACTTTTGATGGTATACCAATATTGTATTTGTTGGTACAATATTGGCTCTTTCAAGCCCCTTCTGTTATACGATATCTGACACTCCATAGATAAAACTATAATACTAGTACATTTTGTAATGCAATATGTCAAATTGTGAAAATTCACCATGAAGCACGGCCGCTAAAAATAATGAATTCACAAAACACTAATACAGATGAAGCAAGTTTTCTCATTACTATAGACAAATTCTATAGGCACTCCAACATTTACTTAAGACAGCCCATTACTTCATAACAGTCTAGATTTTTATAACTTATAGTATAGCCCAACCCTTCCAAACCTTTCCAAAACTTTTTTTTCTAAATTTTTACTCTCTTTCCAAACCTCCAAATTCTAACCCTAACCCCCCAACCCCAATTCAAATCACAACCCTAACCCCAACCGTCGGAGAAGGAGGAGGAGGAGGAGGCGACGGCAGCAGGAGGAGGGGGAGAAGATGGAGACGCGCGCACGGGGGCAGCGGCGAGATGTAGGCGCACACGCTCGCCTTCGCTGTTGTTGTTGTCGCTTCTGCTGCTGCTGCCGATGCCGTCACCGGCCTGCCCCCGGACACGTGCTCGTGCCTCCGCCTGGCGTAGTCCCCCGCGAGCGCGTGCCTCAGCCGCGCGCAACCTCCCGCATATGCGCACCTCCGCCGTGCGCCTCCCTAGCACTCGTGTGCGGCTACTCCTCTGCTCCCGCGCCGCCCTCATCGTAGGCCTCGTCCCCGCTCGCCACGGCCCCGCGTCGTCCCCACTCTGCGTCACCCCCGCTGCTGCTGTTGCTGCTTCTTCTTCTTCATCGCCTTCTTCCTATGACTAACAAAATTGACAATCCTTCCAATAGGAAGGACTATCAATTTTTTTTACAGTACTAATTATTTAAGACTGTCACAATGTTGCTAGTTTTTTCAATTGGAAGGACTATCAACATTGTGACAGTCCTGGAAAAAAAAAATTAGACTGAAACATAAATGTCGTTGGCTTTTATATAAGAATTTGGACTGCCCTCAAACAAAAAAATTGATGGCAAACTTGTAAATAAACTAAAAAAAATTGTACTGTCTTAAATAAGTGTTAGAGTGCCTATAGAATTTGTCTTACTATACTAGGAACAATGTGATTCTTCCCAAGATTATTTTATCGATATCTCGGTCAAAAGTAAACTCTTTACATTCTAACACCATATAAACTTAACCTCGACGAGGATAGTAGTAGTAGTAGTAAAAAAGACCACACACAAGCATATGACACTTCTTAACAACGGTTTCCTTGTTCACCTGTCCTTGCCTCTGGCAGGGGGCCAAGTTTGGGCAAATAGAATTTTTCTCCTTTTTAGAATGAAATTCCACCCGGGTTAATTTACTGAAACGAAATTCACACTTGAGCAGCAATGATCAGTGTGACCTTTCGTACTCCTGCAACATGTTTTCCATAGCAAAAGAATATCAATCTCTCTCTCAAAAGGAACAGTAATAGCCAAAGAACTTTAACAACGTCCAAGGATACCAAAATTATCCAAAATTTATAAAGGGAGCTATAAATTTCATTTTCAACAACAGTAATAAATTAAGAGTAATTTTGATAACCCTTCTTGAAAATATTTGGACATTATAAAAGCCTTCTTCGGAATTGCAATTCCCCTCTGAAAACATGTTTGCAATCCATTTGGACAGTTAGAGCATCTCTTAACCCTATTGTCTTATTTTGTGTTATGATTCCTATGTGACATGAGACACAAGACAATGTATTTCCTATGTGGCAACATTATATTCACACAAGACAATAAGATAGAAAAGTATTAAACAATGCAAAATTATTGAGAAGACATTAAAAACTACTCTTTTTTCCAACTTAAAAGGCAGCTTTTTCACTTCTTCATTTTTCATAAATATTTGTATTCATAATTGATAATGTGGAATAAAGTCATTGTGAAACCCATTGTCTAGTTCTAGACAACCAACTTCATATTGTCCTTGTCATGTCATTGCTATGTCAACTTCACAACCAACTTCACATTTACATTTGAGAATTTTTTTTGAAAACCTAGGTGGCAACTATTTTTTCCAAACTCACAACAAGGTTGGAGATGCTCTTAATCTAGGAAAGCATGAAGATTACTTATCTATAGAAGATTTATTATTACTGCCAAAGGACGTATGTGCTATAAATGCGAAGCAGGAACACGTCGAAAATGCAAGAAGTACGTTATCCCACAGGTTATGAAAATCAATTCAGGGTAGATGGCTCAAAACCTTAAGATTAGAACAGTATCTACTCATAAGTCCTTGTAACCATCTCAGGACCCTAGAGAAACCAAGAGATGAGACATCAATTGCTTTAAATACTATGATATATACCGATGAAAAGTATTACAACATTTCACCAATTCCTCCCACACAAAAAAGGACTTATAATAAATGATTCATCAAATACGAGAGTAGATTGTTGATAACTAGATTAAAATTGTTAAACAATTACCTTAAAGGTGGAGGGAAATGGCAAGGAAATATATTTTATTGTAGAGAAAACCCTAGTAAGAACGAAATATAATTGATGTGTCAACCATCTACCTTCAGCTGCTATTGTTCAAATATTGGAAGATCAAAAATCGTCTTCGTTTCAAGGTCACTGACAGTATCCAAGTCAGATTTAGAGCTGGACTGCGCGCTCCCCTCAGCATTGATCTGTTTCCCCATCTTTATGAAGTAAGTGTGCCTGCCAACAAGGGAGTACTTAGCCTTGAAAAAATGAAATGAAAAATTGTCCATCTGTGCATATTGTAGATTCGTTAATGATTATATTAGTACCATCGAGTGTCAGAAGTCAGTTCAGGGTGGAAAGCAGTTGCTAGAATGTTCCCCTGTCTCAATGCGACGATCACTTTTGCCTCAGCGCCTGTTTTATCCTGTTGCAGAGCAGTCATAAGGAGACAAACAGAATAAGTTGATAGTCGTCACATTCTTTGCATATGTACTAAAAGATTTCAGGGCCTGGCATGCATCCATGCATAATCTCAATGCATAATAAAGCTCTAAGTGGAGTCGGGCAGTAAGCATACATTATCATTGATTAATTGACATCTGAAGTGATCCAAACTACTAATCTATTTCCTTAAAGCTAATTTCAAATACAAAAAACTGATGTAAAAGACTCGGTGGATTTGTTAGAGGGCAACTATGAAATGAATATGAAATTCCAAGTTAATGTCAATTATGTCAAATAGGAAATTTGTTTGTGGGCAATATGATTTGATTACTAACAAAGTAGTTTCTGGGATATATTTGACATTAGCTTAATACTAGAATTGCAATTTCTCTAAAAGAAACAATATTCTCAATTGACAAGCAGCGATGCACATATATGGCAGATTAGTGAAACATATTCAAGTAACATTATATGGGTAGGAAATCTTGGTAATCATAGCAGACTGCTTTAATATGAATGAATCAACCATTATTTATTTCCTAACCACAACTAGTTCCCAATATATATATATATATATATATTTGAGCTTATATATATATAAGCTCAAATGTTACTTTTCATTTGGGCTGGCCCTAGAGAACTCTTACTCTCCAAAAATGAGTTGCATCCCACATGCTCAGTTGCAGTAGATATGATTATGACGTTCAACTGGTACTTCAATGACAAGTGGAAGTGCACAGAAATTACGGCTAGGCCAAGGAGCACCAAGATCCCAAGTCACAAATGATTAAGTATTCATTATATAAGAGAATATATGGTCTCCATATAAAATAAAGGTTGTGTGGACACACACATCACCATATCTATCGTTCATCAATCAGCCTAAGGGATTATTTAGATTTTAAATTTGAGTTGTATTGATGCCAGATGAGAACTCAAAAACGACTATTGAAAGAAAAGCAACAACTATGCTGACTCGTAGAAAACTTATGTTCTTGAGTAAATCATAAAATTTTAAGAATAGAGATCAAAGAAAATGTAAATGTCTAATATGATATTTAAGCTCAATTGAAAAAGAATATAATTATTTCATACACCGCAGTTGGAACTTTTAGACTCCAGCATCGGCTTTGAAATAGCGCAATGTGCTCATATTAATGTGGAGTGCAATCGTGTCTGGTTTGGAGATAAGTGGGATACATGACAATATTTTAAAGCCACCAGTGGGAACAGTGTATGGAATATTGAGTATTTTGTACAAGTTCTAGAAATGAATAGTGCATATTAATTAAAAAAAAAAAATGTACATCATTTTGCAAATCCAACTTGTGATGGAGCTAACACTCATTTAATTGTTCAATAAGAATAAATAAACAACACAAAAATAAACAAATCATAAATTCAACCTCCTGGCCTCCGGTATCTGGAAGCACACTTTTCAGTTTCTCCAAAGAAACAGGACAATCTGCAAGTACTTCAACATTGGGTCCAGCTTCTAGGACTGCTGGTGCACGTATAAACACTCCACGGCAGTTAACAGCTCCTCCTTCCACTTCTGCAAGTTTAGGAACTGAAAGCTCTGTTTCAAAGCTCTGAAGCTGCGAAATCTCAACATATGTGAGTCAAAATGCACAGCCACCTCCTTCTAGTAGATATAAATGGAAAACCGTGCAATGCACTAAATAATATAACAATTAATGATGTTCAATCTAGAAATTGCAACTTAAGGGGGGACGCAAGGGTTCCAAATGATAGTTCCCTGGGTAAACTAGTTTACCTGACTGCCAAAGAAATTCCTGTGAACGGTACAGTCTAACCCCCCAATAAACTCTTGTCCACCAGTCTTCTGCCCTGAAAAGGTAAATTTCAAGTACTTCAATCAAATATACCATGAAAAAATAAATTCCAACTAAATAGAACAAGGTTTTTCTTATCTGCACCAATGGCCTTGTTTGCCAGGAAAATCAGCCCGGCACAGGTTCCCCACACGGGTTTCCCTTCCTTAACAAACTCTCGCAAGGCAGGAAACTGAAAGTTGAATAGATAATAACTTAAAGGTTATATTCTTTACCAAATTAAAGTAAAATAAAAACTGATTTTAACAGAAGCTATCAGTTTAAGTAGAATCGGACGGTAATATAATAGACAAGATGCAGAAATTAATTAAATAACATATTGCAGAGCCTAACATTATTTTTCTTGCACAAAATTGATAATCATCAAGGTCCACAATCATTAATCATCCACATAAAGTATACATCAATGAACAAAGCGGTATACACAATTATTTCCCTTCTTTCTCTTATTTACCAGTTCTATCTTTCATTTTTATCTGTCAGTATTTCTTCCTATTCTCCTTATGTATCTCTCTCTGTTGAGCACTCTGAATATCAGATTTGACAAAGATGTAAGCCTCTCACAACTAGAAAGGTGATGCAGGACGGAGAAATAGAACAGCCATAAATTGTTCACACAGGGGTCGGTACAGCCGTTTTAGTGAGTAGGACTACGCCAGGGTCAGCCCTGGGCAGGGCAGGCTGGGTGACTGCCCAGGGCCCGGATTTTTTTATATTAGTTGATAGTTAGCCCAGGGCCAAAGATTATAGAGAGCCCAGTTTTTTTATAATTGCTGATAGTTACCCCATGCCCAAAGACTATAGTTGTTTTATATTAGTTGATACTTGATAAAAAAAATTGGTTTCGGGATTATTGAAGATATTAGCCGATTAGGGCAGGGCTACTCTTCTTCTTCTCCAATCTCTACTTCACTTCTCAAAAAAAAAATATGAAGAGAGTAGAGCCGGAGGTTCTCTCTCTAAAACAAAAACTATATATTTATATATAAAACAAGGATTACATTATAAATAACTTTAGCAAACAGTCAAATGGATCAAATACTAAAATAACAAGTATTGGACAAATATAATTATAATTTATAATTCACCAAAAATAATATAATATGAAAACAAAAGGTTAATATAAATGTTCTTGAGCCATGCTAAAAACTGACAAAAAAAAATAAAATGGATCATGTCAAAATTTTGAACAAACAATTGATCCCCCCAAAAAAAACTCGACCAAAATCTAGGTAAGGATTTTCTTCTTTGGTCGCATAATGTTGCCGCATAATGTCGTTTTCCTCCGCATAATGCCGCCTATGTCTAGAACGCACAATAACTAAATTTTTTGATGATGGATAGCCGTATAGTACCTAGTTGCCGCTTTTTAATACATTTTAGAAGATTGAATATACGTAAACTCCTAGAGTTATCGTATCATATGATACACGAAATGATATGTGATACATGATATGATATGCAAGTAAATCGATACACGATACATATTGCTAGTTGACATCTAGTGTCACCTCTATTGTACAATCAATTTTCATATTAGTACATGCATTGACAGTTACAATGGCATCCACGTGCACAAGAAAAGGATTAACAATTAAGGGTCTCTATCATACATTCATGAGGGCTGAGAGAGCGCTAAGGGTCTACTTGGATTGAGGAAAAAAAATAAGCAGAGTTAAGTAGGGTTAAGTGAGGGAAAGTAGAGTCAATACATATAACCTTATTTGGATTGGAGGAAAAGTTAATTATGGTGTATTTAATAATTCTTGCTTGGATTGGAGGTTTTGAGTGAGAAAAGGATTAATAAAAATATAATAGTTACCAAAATATCCTTATTACATGTCATAAAATTAAATTTGATTAGAATTTTAATTAGAACTTACCAAAATATCTTCACAAATGAGGAAGCTTCGGAGCAGCATGTTGAAAGCAAGAAAAAATGGAATAAAATGTCATGATATTTTATAGGACAAATAAGGAATATTTATGACTTTTTAAACAAAATTCCTCAATCCTCCTCGTTAACCCTCCGATTTTGAAGTTGAAAAAATAGACAAAAGAGAGTTAAACAAACTCTCAATTAACCCTCTATAACCCTTCCTCCTAAACCTTGTTAAGTAGGAAAAAAAATAAGCAGAGTTAAGTAGGGTTAAGTGAGGGGAAGTAGAGTCAATACATATAACCTTGTTTGGATTGGAGGAAAAGTTAATTATGGTGTATTTAATAACTCTTGCTTGGATTGGAGGTTTTGGGTGAGAAGAGGATTAATAAAAATACAATAGTTACCAAAATACCCTTATTATATGTCATAAAATTAAATTTGATTGGAATTTTCATTAGAACTGCCAAAATATCTTCACAAATGAGGAAGCTTTGGAGCAGCATGTTGAAAGCAAGAAAAAATGGAATAAAAGATCATGATTGGAATATTTATGACTTTTTAAACAAAATCCCTCAATCCTCCTCGTTAACCCACCGATTTTGAAGTTGAAAAAATAGACAAAAGAGAGTTAAACAAACTCTCACTTAACTCTCTTAACCCTCAATCCAAACATGATTTTTATTTTCCCTCACTTAACTTCCTCTCACTTAACTCTCTTAATCCTAAATCCAAGCAGACCCTAAGTCTTATGTTTGAGATGTTTTGTATCACATGGTGCACTGGAGACGATGAACGTTAATGTTATTCTTTTTATTGGAACACAGTGGATGATGGCCAATTTTAAATCAAATATATAGTTAAAAACATCCTCTCTAGTTATAGTTAAAAATACACTGCACAACAAAACGTTCTGCCATGTCCATATCTCTTTCGTGCAACATAGATCGATAAAGGGTAAAGATTGCCAAAAAGAATGGAAGTGTAAAAAATGTATTCAAAACCATCGACCCCCAACCTATACCGAATTCGTGTTATGAAACTCCGTCCATATATAAATGTGTTCATGCCATATCCGTATCCTAAATTTTCCTCAAAATACCATAGTTCGATCCAGTATCGTGTTCCATATCTGAATTCATGTATGTCTCTACGCAAACTAGCTTATTGGCTATTGGAAACGCCTAAGGGCGCCAAAATTTTGCGACATGCCTGTGTCACCTTGTCCACATCCGTGTCGGTGCAACATAGACCGTATCTAATGACAATGCAGTTGGACTCCACCAGAGACTACCTAATATGTATCATGATCCACTTCAACTTATAAATATACAAAAACTAAAAGTAATTAGGGAAGAAAGAAAAGAAACCGACAAGGTTGTGGTAATGGGCAAGCTTGGCCATGGTGGTGCTCTCTCCTCCGGGGATGATGAGTGCGTCGACTCCATCCAGGTGCTCCGGCTTCCGCACCTCCACCCCCTTCACTCCGATTCTCCTCAGCACTGAAACCCACCAAAAATAGACGGAAGCAAAAAAACATCAGAAGAAGAAGAAGAAGAAGAAACAACGAACAGAAAGAAAGAAATGGAAAAGAGCAGAAGACTCGCCCGCCAAGTGTTCGTTGAAGGAGCCCTGAAGAGCGAGGACGCCGACCGCCATTAGAAAGAAGAGAGATGAAGAAGATGAAGAAGAAGAAGAAAGATGGGAGCGGGTTTTGAAAAAGCAGACTTTGGTGGTATGATTTGTTGGAACGTCCCAAAGCCTTAGAATTTCCTATGGCCTATGGCGGCGGACAACACTTCTTTGGATTATTTAAAATAAAGAAAAAGAAATGGAAAGAGAATGAAAAACCTAACTGACTATAATGGCGGCGGCAAAATCTTTCTTTCATTATTTGTTTATAATTTATGCGTGTATAAAAGGGCCGTTGTTTCGTTAGGTCCACCAGCGTCAGTCAAATACTAACTCCTACCAGACACAAGGCTATTTGATATTATCCTCTCGTAGATTAGATATATACAAGACTATTTGATATTATTTTCTCATAGGTCAGGTATATTGATATTACCTTGCTATTAGATTAAAAGTTAAAAATATTCTCATGAAAGTTTCGTTAAAAACCTAAAAGTGTCGTTAAAAAATTTTCAACGACATTTTCAGGAAGGTATTCTCAACTTTTAATCTAACATGGGGTAATATAAATATACATAATCTAAGAGGAGGGTAATATCAAATAGCCCTACAATATATATCTCAAGTACATAATGTAGGCATGAAAACCGCTAGTCCTGGCCGGCCCTGGCCAAGACGACCGTCTAAAGCGCACGAATTAGGAGAATCCAAAAATGCGGGATTCCGATCTCTCCTCATATATGTGTTACATATTAAAGGTTGTATGTTCAATCTTGGGTGGCAACAATTTTTTTTAATTTACTTTTGTTTTAGTTTTTTAATTTTTACATTATATATAGAGGGGTCATTTTTAAAGTTTGCCTAGGGCCCCCATAAACTCAGACCCGGCCCTGGACTAGCCAATATGTATATTCTTATGTATTTAAAAAATAAATAAATTATATGTTTAACTTATTAAATATTATCTAGAGAAATTTTAAGCTGTTCTCTATTTCTTTTATCATAATTCAAGGTGCACTATATCGAATTACCATAATGTATGAAATCTTCCACTTTTAACAACAATAGTCAATAACTAACAATCAACTCCTTTGACCCCACATTTATGACCAAAATAACAAAAAAGTAGCAAACAAATGATTATTGCCCTTATAAGTCTTACGTAATCGAATACAAACTTTCTCTAATCAGCAAATAGGAAAGCAATCAAAAATTGAATTACGTTCTTTCTTTAAAATGCAGTTGCTATTGAGATAAAACATTATAGGAAGAAGAAGGAGAAGATGACAGAATCAAATCACTTTTCGGGGTGAAAAAAACCACCGTTGCTCAGAGCAAAATTTGTTGTCTATTAACGATATATTCCCAGGAACAATCAAGTTCACGTCAAGAACTTCTGGAACGCTCATAGCCACCTCTGTTGTAACTAGAATGGACTCTTTAGACGAAGGTGGCAGCCACAACAACGTTTCTCTTCTGTCTCCCAATTTTCGCCTGTCCCCAATAGGAGGAACGGAGAGAATATTTATAGGGAATGATGGAAACCCTAACCCTAATCTGATCACCGCCAATTATGGTAGGATAATAACAAATTAAATTAGAATCCCAAAATATTAGAACTGATTTAAATTCAATTTAATCTGCCATAACCGTCCAGATCCGCAATCATTGGAATATGTTCAATTTGTACATTAATTACGCGTTTAGTACAACCGGGCCGCATTTTGCGCAGATTCTGTGTGCAGATACGCACACATAATCGCTCATTGTTTACACGCAGATTACTTGTTCAGATACGCGCGCAGATACATACGCAAAACAGCGCTCAGAATCTGCGTGCCAAATCTGCACGCAGAAATCACGCATAAATGAGCGCACGTGCGCAAACCTGCGCCCGATGCATACGTGAGAAGTGCTCCATCAAAATGCCACTTTGCGTCTTTTGTCTGAGCCCGAGTTCGAGGCCAAGTCTGGCTTAACTCCTATGAGAATTTTTGAAAGAGAGTGACAAAAACTTAAACGTTTCTTTGAGAAATTTAACTTAGCCTTTTTAGAAAAACAATCCACATGTCACCCACATGGGTCCTCACTCTCCACATATGCATACCTCAATAACAAGCAAAAATATATATTGAGATACCTACTTGGAGTATTTTTCAATGTGGGATTATCTTTCTAGTCTTTACCAAGGAAAAACTCAAACATGCTTCATGAAAAGATTTCCAATATCTAATATTTATCTCAAGAAGAAATTTTTGTTGCTTTTGAATATATTGTATTAGTTCAACTTCTTACTCGCAGTATGCTCTTAACGGTCTCAACTCATGATTCAATTGCCATGTATTTAGCTAGTGAGCCTTACAGTTTACGTTTTTATGTGATTGCATCATCAAAAAGAAAGTATGAGCTTTCCATGGAAGCCGGTTCGAAATATTTTATCTTGTTTCATTGGCTCGATTCGATTCGTCGGATAAAAATAGAAGTCTAAGTGTTTAAGTTCGGTCTCACTGCAAATTATTCTTTTGTTTCAAATATTTCTTTGTTTTTTTTTCATATGGGTTAATCCACACCTAGTTGACTCTAGTCCACCCAAATTTGAATTTCTGCTTCCACCCTTGTTTACAACATCTTGAGCAAGATCTATATGCCCTGTGCCACCAAGTGGGTGACCTAGTCCGTATTCTTCTACACTTCTTTATGTAGGTAAGTTTGTTGTCTCGAAACATATTTCTTCAGTCTTGAATGAGGAGAAAAACAATGGTTTTTATGTAGATTTTATTTCCAATTTTTTTAAATAAGAGATGAGTTTTCTTGGCATTGCCACATATCCCACACATACCTTGCCCTCGCTCCAATCTCAGCCTCAAATCAGCCTGTGGATGGAAGTGCCCACCTAAGGAAGGCCCTTGATAAAGGCACTACAAAATTCACTCAGGACAGTCCAAATTTTTATCATTGATAATTACAAGTTTGTCACTCCCAAAAATTATTTATCCAGCTGTCCACTTCCAATTAATTTTTTTTTCTAATCAGGACTATCAAAATTTGACAGTCGTACAAATTTGAAGGACTGTCAAAATTTTGACAGTCCTAACAATTTGTAGGACTGTCAAAATTTTTACAGTCCTAATAATATATGTTGATTTTTTAGGACTGTCAAAATTTTGACAGTCCTTCCAGTTGGTAGAACTGTCAAAATTTTGACAGTCTGGAAGGGAGGACTACGCGAGGTGACCACTAGGGCTGGGCTGCGTGGAGGCCGGAAGGGGGGATGAGGCGAAGGAGCGGAAGGGGAAGGGGGCGGCGGGAGGTGGGGGAGGAGGCGGAGGCGGCAGCAGGAGGCGGCGGTGGAGGACAGTGGAGGAGGGAGAGGCGGAGGCGCCCGCGTGATGGAGGACGGAGTCGCTGCTGCTCGCGGTGACTAAGGCGAGCAGTAGGAGCGACGGCGAGCACTAGACGAGCGGGAGGGGGAGCTGTTAGCGATGCTTGAGAAAAAGCTCAACTTCCTTTTTTTTTTAGTCCGACATCGGTTGGACCAACCCCTCCTTGTATGTATATATTAGTTCCTCTTCATTGCTTTCTTAAAGATGTTGTGTGGAAAACCCCTTGGGCCACACACGCGCGCCGCCGCCGCGCCCGGCCCGGCTTGGCTCGGTTCGGATCACGTTCGGTGTAACCTCCGATTTCCAATTTCCAAAATAATTAGATTTTAATTTATTTTAAAATATCAAGTTTTATAAAATATTTTTCCTTAAAATTTTTATTTGATTTTGAACGATGTTTGATTGTAGAAGGTAATTTAAAAATCTTTTATAAAAAAAATTATTTTTCCTAAATGACGATGTATTACAAAATAAATAAATAAATAATAATATATATATTCCTCTAGTTTCAAATGTTTATTGGCTTGAAATCATAAAATTATTTATTGGATAAAATTAATTAAAGGACTAGTTGTTTCTTCAAAATAATTTTATATTTAATGGAATAGTAAATAAATAAATTACATAGCTTTCCTAAAATATTTTCTGAAATTATAATCTTTTCTTTTTAAATTTTTTTACAAGTTGCCATTTCCTATTAACTAGCCAGCACACCCTCGTTCTCACATAAAGAACTCATTCATATTTAATCCTGGCCATTCATCATTGGGCCAATCCGCACCCTTTAGCCCACAACTCTCTCTCCCTATTTAAGGCTCTCATTACCATTCCCAAGAAACCCTAGCTAGCCCTCACAAATCCCCACAAGCCAACAAGCCATCACCACCATTTTGTGTGCTCGTGTCCGTGTATCCAGCATCACCGTGTCAGCCGTGTTGGCCTCGGGTCCGACCCCGGGTGTCCCACCGTATTCATTCATTTCCTGTGTCCGGTTACAACTTTACAACCTGATTTCCGTATCCGACACACCCGGACACAACCCCCACACCACAGCAAACACCCACCCCCGTGTCCAACACCCGGACACGCCCACTGTACAGCGAACCCATCGTGTCCAGCCGACACGATGCACCCCGACACATCCACTAAACCTAACCCTAACCTAACTCCGGCGAGCGCCGGTGGCCGCCCAGATCCGCCGAGATCTCCTTCCGCTGAGTCGAGACGCCGGTTCCTCGAGAACGACCGCCGCCGCCGAGAAGAATCGAGCACCGCCGCTGAGTCGAACAGACCGCCGCTGGAACCGACGCCGCCGGTCCTCGAACAGACCGCCGCCGCTCCTCGAACAGACCGCCGCCTCCTCGAAAAGACCGCCGCCGAACAGATCCGCCGCCCCGAGTCGAACGTCGACCTCGCCGACGCCTGACCCGCGCCGACCCCGGCGGATTTGCTCCTCCGTCGACGACGAATGTGAGCTTCTCTTCTCCTCCCCCTTTCTTCTGTTCTGTAGGTTAGAGTTTATTAGTTATAGTGTATTAGTTTAATTAAATGTGATTAGTTAAGTTAATTAATTAATTAGATTAGTTAGTTTAATTAGTTTAATTATAATAATTAGAATAGTTAATTTGTATTAGTAGTTTAGTTAATTATTTATAATCAGTAAATAAATTCTTAATCAGTTAATTGATTTATTAATTAATTAGTTAGTAATTTCATATAAATTAGTTTAGTATATAATTAGTTAAAATACATAATTAGTTTGGTTTAGTTAAATAATTAATCAGTTATACATATTTTGTATAAAATTTTTGGTATATATATACATATATGTAGATTATATTTTCGTATTGGTATATGTATATATTTTGTATATACTTAATATATTTCAATATAAAATTGGTACATATGTGCATATCTATATTTTCAGTATATGTTGGAAATTGTTAACTGGTATATGTTTAACAAAAACATGATTTAGCATATATAAATAAATGTAGCATAATAATATATTTTTGGTATAATTATAAATTGGTATAGTATAATATAAATACGTATTGTATCCCTTTTCAATGAACTATGTCTATATAGATATACATTCAAGTATTAATTATTATGCTTATATATACATTCAAGTATTATTTATTATGTTTATATATATACACAAGTATTATTTATTTTAAAAGTATATATATACTAGTATAAATTAAATTCATGTATTAGCATAGTCATTGTACCTTGGAATTTAGTAGATATAGTAAATTCTAGCTTGGCTTATTTTTATGACTATACCTTGTATAACGTATTTTCCAGTAGCTATTGTAATTAAAACATACAGTATTAATATTACTTAAGGTATATATATATACACTTATCTATTTTCGTACCAAATGTATTTGATGTATATGTTGGTACAATGTGCACACTTCTATGTCTCTAACAGACGACCCTAGTTGACTGAGTTCCATGCCTGACATAGCCCCTGAGTTAGTATTTGCTTGCGTGTTTAGTATAGCTTCTGATGCAAATATTGTATTGTTATTATATGTCATTAGGACTGTGGGTTCCTCCAGGCGACACTCTGGAACAGGACCTCGGTATTCACCAGCTAAGGACCAAAGGCGAGTACATTCTCTGATTAGTTTCTAATTTATGATATCTCCTATGTTCACTGTATCTAGTGTAAATATCCATGTTCTTGACACATTGGTTACACGGATTGGTATACACGGATCTCGTCATGAGATGTTATTCCTTATTCATGATGTAGCTTGTACAAGACTTGTTTTCCTTGTTATCTTGTGCATGTACAGACACTGATTCCCGGGGAGATTTGCTACCTTCTTAGGGAATCCCGTGCCATAGCGTACCATGATTGGATCTACTATACCAGTCGGGGGTGGAGAGTATTTTAGTGTAGATATGTGATCATACCCAACTTTTCATGCATCATAGCTCACCCCACATCTCACGTCGGGTGCGGCCTGACTATCTCCGTGCCTCATAGCTGTTACGTGTGATTAGCCTGACCTCTACATGCATAATAGCTAACCAACGGTTAGCCTGACCTTCGTGAATCATAGCTAATCACATGTAACCAGCCTGATCAAGTTCCCAAGCCGATCACATGTTAAAGCTAGTACTCACACACTTAGTCATATGACTCTTGCTCATTGACATATTGCTTCTTTTCCTGTATTTACTTACAGTATTTCCAGTATTTCTTTCATTGTACATTTCTCGTACCTATACATGCATCTGGTATATTTCCATCTAGAACTGTTACATAGTCTATGTCATTTATATAGAACTGCTATTTAGAGATGTACTTTGCTCCTTCCTGACTGGAAAATATTTTTCCAGACTGTGACCTTAGTGGACTTGTTTCTGACATTTGGGGATTTGGTTGTTACTGATTGCAGGTATGATTTTTGTCATAGACTTGTGTTGTATTCTTTTATTTTTCTTCAAATTCCTATCGTGCTGTAGTTGTGATTGAGTATGTTGTTCATATTTTTATAGTGTTGTCCGAGTCTCCTTATGGAGTTGGATACTAGCGTGAGATTGTTTAGATAGTACTCGACCTAGACAGCGTTCTACCGCCGATGCTGCGGCGTAGGCTGGACGTACCCACGCACTCGTGCCCCTAAACCGGGTGCGGGTCGTGACACGTTTTTAGTGGTGGCCCATGCAGGTCAGACTTCGCGAGTTGTGCGATGTCGTAGTAGTGTGGCATCTTTGTTACACTATTGCGTGCCTGCGATAGGATCTAGGACATAGGATACTAGGATGAGAGGAGATACTCAATCACAAATTCTTGAGAGATTCCTGGGACGACCCCTTGAGAATCTTATTATAATTTCCAATTTAAATCTTTCCTTGTTTCCGTCCGCTCTCGCTTGTTGTTACTGAACTTGATTCTTGTTGATCAGTTATTAAAATTAAAATCTTGGTATCATTGTTGAGTTTGAATCTTGTTGACCAGTTGTTAAATTTAATTCTTGGTATCGTTGTTGAGTTGATTTCATATCGAGATGAATTTTACGGGCTAAAATTTACGGTATCATCTGATGACATATGTTGATAAGGACAGTGAGAAAGGTAAAACGTCTACTTTAGTTATGGACCCTAGAGTTTATCGCAGCCATATTAGCTGTGATGACGAGAACGTAGGAACCTGACTTGGATGTATATACTATAGTTATGAAACTTAGAGTCTCTTGCAGCCATACCGGTTGGCGTGGCGAAGATTCTAGATGACATGATTATAGGGTTGCATACCTTAGTTACGGAACCTGTCGTTTATCGCATCTATGCTTACTGGCGTGGCGAGGATTCTGTGTGTCATAATTTCTGACAGACGTGTATGATTATCAGGTTGTATCTTAAATTGGTTCTTAAAGTATCATCTCAAGACTTATCTATTTCTGTTATTCCAGGACTTTGTTCAATCGCTTCTTTTCTTTACTAGCAGTAAAGATACCTTCCGTCCTTGATCCAGTTCCTTTTTGAGCTTATTTTCTTTGCGGATTCCTTGTTAGTATGATAATTAGTGACTTACAATTTTGGTTGTGTCTTGTATTGGTATTGACTGAGTGTTGCTTGTGAGTTGTAAGTGTTTTCTAGTTGGACATGTGAGCAGTAGACTTTAATCTAGAGTTAACCATAGCATAATACCTTGTAACAATGGTTCTAGGATAAGTGTCATTATAGTACTATAAGTGGAAGGAGAGTATAGAGTATCAGTGATAGTTCTCAGAGTTAGTATCAGAGCCAATTACCCGTCTTGGATAATCTTGATTATGCACTTGAGTGATCTATGTAAACAATTAGGTATCAAGAAATTGTTTAAGAATTAATGGAGCATGATGTTCAATTTGATGATTGATATCGGAAGTGTTAAGGGTAAGGAAATATATACACATAAAGTTAATGAGGTGTCATGAGTAGAGAAATATCGGAATAGGTAATAAAGATGGTGAAGCGTATCACGGATTAGTGTAACAGGCTATGAAAGGTTAAAAGGAAATACCTATACAACCATCGAGATGAGGAACCATATACATGCCCATGAGAGTAAAGAAACATGAGTGTTATAGTAGATACATATAATCATGAGTTATAATGAGCTTGATGAATGATCCATTAATGAAGTTAATAATATAATACCAAGAGTGCTAATGGTTCTACATCGAGGATTTGTCGAGGATGACATTAATAACAGTAAGCACTCTGTGTGATGATAATTAGACGATATACCAATTGACATAAATTGAAATCATGAAAGAAAACACAGTTGATGATAACTTTGATCATTGGAGGTAATAGTGCAAGTGATTCGGGCAGTACAAATTTAGTACACAGTTCTAGACAATAGAGGTATTGAGTGCACCTTGAGTATCAGAGACCGCGAGCACTAATATGTACATTGAGGAGTTATAAATTAAAAGGTGGAAATGAATTTTAAATTTTCAGAATTTTTAAGGAGTTAAGATTTTATGTTGTTAAAATATTGAGGATTTAAATTTGATTCAATAAACATAGTTAAGGCTACAAAGATTTTAGAAGTGATTAAATTTTTTCGATGTGAAGTATCTGATTTTGAGGAGGTATATGCATTTTATTTTAAGTTGATCGGGAAGTTAAACCTTGACGATTATTTTGAGGATTAATTTTTGGTAGATGAGAGATATGAATATTAATATATGAGTAGTTGATATGGGTACCAGTGTACATGAATAGAAATTTGTAGTGAATGTGCTAGAGTTAAGTGTTTGTTAGAGATAGTAGATACTACAAGTAATATGTTAGCAGGTTCTTTTTCTAATGTTCCCGTCTCTTGATTGATTGATTTCCCTAAGTGCTGTAGTTCGTATTCATGATTTCCTTGTTAGGATATAACTAGTAGTACACCTTAACAGAGACTGAAATACCATGACAAGACACATGACCTATATATTTTCTTAAATTGCATGGATATAGGTAGAATTTTCTTAAACCATGATCATTAGGATTTTGACCATAGCAAAGATCTATGACAAGGTTATGACTGAAAAAAGGGACAAGATGATTAAATTTGTGGATAAGCATTAATTTAAATAAAGAGTTAAGGCGTTAATAACAGAATTGACGGATCATTAATTTTACGAAGATTGAGGATGATTGAAACTCGAGGATAAATATTGACTTGAAAGGAGAGTTAAGAAATTCACAGGGCAAAATTTGAGGATTTAATGATTTTAGGAAGGTCTTGATATGATAAAAATTTTGTTATTAAAATTTGAGGAAAATTAGGGAAATTATCATTATATATATTTGATTGCAAGATAGAAATTTGAAATTTTATATTATGAATGTTGCATTGAAGATTTCGTAAGTATCACATCGTTAAGTGTTTTGAGGAAAAAAAAAAGAAAAAGAAAAGAAAGAAGGAAATAAAATCGTTAATGAAATAGTGTCGAATTCAATTCTCGGGATAGGATTAGATTTTGAATGAGCATCAATTGAATTTGAGTTAGAGGAGTAAGGTGATTGATGGATTTGTGTTTAAAATTTAAAATTTTGGGATACGATTTTTATAAATATGCATTGATTGGATTTCAATTAAAGGATTGGATAGTAAATTTTGTATTTAGTTATTTACTCAAAATTTGAGGAGATTATGATACGACTGGAATTCAATTAAAATATTGAGGATTTGAGTAGTAAGAATTTTACATTGGGATAATAAATTCAGAGGATGAAAAAAAAATTTAGTTCAAAATTCGGAAACATTATACATACGGGTAGAGAAATATGGAATGAAATGAAGCTCATGGTAAAGAATATTATAATATAATTGATTATGGGATCATATAATTGAAGGTCGTAAGGTAAGATCATGGTATATTGAGGTTGTGATCTAAATTAAAATCTTGACCATGACAGTAACATTTGAAATCGAAGAAAATAATCGAGGTATAGTTGATGTTAAGATAAACAACTCGAATTTGATGATAAAAATTTTGGACATGTAATAAATTTTGATTCAGAAATTCTAAGATCTAATCTAATAAAGTTTGTGGAATTTGAAACTTTTATAGATATTAGTTAATGATGAATCACAAGATTGAGAAAAGTAAAAATGAACGAGGATAAAAAGGAAGGATTATTTTCAGATGGTAGTAAAGACTACTCTTTTTTCCCTAGAAATTAAGAAAGGCGATTAGATGTCTCTTGATTACATTCTGAAGGATGTATTTAAGTTTCTTAAATCAAATTGTCGACCGTATCTTTCGAATTAGCTATAACTTTCATGTCTATATCATTCATTATACTGGGTCTTCCTTGGTTTAGTTACTTTGAAAAGGTAACGTGCATTATTCCAATTATCTGTTTTTCAGTGATCGTGTCTACTTCCCAAAACCTAAACTTTCTAGAGGATTCAAGGCCGAGCCATGATTCCTTCAAGTTATTCCTGTCTTAAACCATATTTTCTTTTTCTTCATGTTTTCTTCTGTTTGGTAAATATTCTCCTTATAGAAATATTTTCTTCAATGATATATTCATCATTATGAACAACAAAATTTTTTTTTCTATCCTAATCATCCCTAAAATTTCGAGGACGAAATTTTTCTAAGGTGGATAGACTTGTAACCTCCGATTTTCAATTTCCAAAATAATTAGATTTTAATTTATTTTAAAATATCAAGTTTTATAAAATATTTTTCCTTAAAATTTTTATTTGATTTTGAACGATGTTTGATTGTAGAAGGTAATTTAAAAATATTTTATAAAAAAAATCATTTTTCCTAAATGACGATGTATTACAAAATAAATAAATAAATAATAATATATATATTCCTCTAGTTTCAAATGTTTATTGGCTTGAAATCATAAAATTATTTATTGGATAAAATTAATTAAAGGACTAGTTGTTTCTTCAAAATAATTTTATATTTAATGGAATAGTAAATAAATAAATTACATAGCTTTCCTAAAATATTTTCTGAAATTATAATCTTTTCTTTTTAAATTTTTTTACAAGTTGCCATTTCCTATTAACTAGCTAGCACACCCTCGTTCTGACATAAAGAACTCATTCATATTTAATCCTGGCCATTCATCATTGGGCCAATCCTCACCCTTTAGCCCACAACTCTCTCTCCCTATTTAAGGCTCTCATTACCATTCCCAAGAAACCCTAGCTAGCCCTCACAAATCCCCACAAGCCAACAAGCCATCACCACCATTTTGTGTGCTCGTGTCCGTGTGTCCAGCATCATCGTGTCAGCCGTGTTGGCCTTGGGTCCGACCCCGGGTGTCCCACCGTATCCATTCATTTCCTGTGTCCGGTTACAACTTTACAACCTGATTTCCGTGTCCGACACACCCGGACACAACCCCCACACCACAGCAAACACCCACCCCCGTGTCCAACACCCGGACACGCCCACTGTACAGCGAACCCATCGTGTCCAGCCGACACGATGCACCCCGACACATCCACTAAACCTAACCCTAACCTAACTCCGGCGAGCGCCGGTGGCCGCCCAGATCCGCCGAGATCTCCTTCCGCTGAGTCGAGACGCCGGTTCCTCGAGAACGACCGCCGCCGCCGAGAAGAATCGAGCACCGCCGCTGAGTCGAACAGACCGCCGCTGGAACCGACGCCGCCGCTCCTCGAACAGACCGCCGCCGCTCCTCGAACAGACCGCCGCCTCCTCGAAAAGACCGCCGCCGAACAGATCCGCCGCCCCGAGTCGAACGTCGACCTCGCCGACGCCTGACCCGCGCCGACCCCGGCGGATTTGCTCCTCCGTCGACGACGAATGTGAGCTTCTCTTCTCCTCCCCCTTTCTTCTGTTCTGTAGGTTAGAGTTTATTAGTTATAGTGTATTAGTTTAATTAAATGTGATTAGTTAAGTTAATTAATTAATTAGATTAGTTAGTTTAATTAGTTTAATTATAATAATTAGAATAGTTAATTTGTATTAGTAGTTTAGTTAATTATTTATAATCAGTAAATAAATTCTTAATCAGTTAATTGATTTATTAATTAATTAGTTAGTAATTTCATATAAATTAGTTTAGTATATAATTAGTTAAAATACATAATTAGTTTGGTTTAGTTAAATAATTAATCAGTTATACATATTTTGTATAAAATTTTTGGTATATATATACATATATGTAGATTATATTTTCGTATTGGTATATGTATATATTTTGTATATACTTAATATATTTCAATATAAAATTGGTACATATATGCATATCTATATTTTCAGTATATGTTGGAAATTGTTAACTGGTATATGTTTAACAAAAACATGATTTAGCATATATAAATAAATGTAGCATAATAATATATTTTTGGTATAATTATAAATTGGTATAGTATAATATAAATACGTATTGTATCCCTTTTCAATGAACTATGTCTATATAGATATACATTCAAGTATTAATTATTATGCTTATATATACATTCAAGTATTATTTATTATGTTTATATATATACACAAGTATTATTTATTTTAAAAGTATATATATACTAGTATAAATTAAATTCATGTATTAGCATAGTCATTGTACCTTGGAATTTAGTAGATATAGTAAATTCTAACTTGGCTTATTTTTATGACTATACCTTGTATAACGTATTTTCCAGTAGCTATTGTAATTAAAACATACAGTATTAATATTACTTAAGGTATATATATATACACTTATCTATTTTCGTACCAAATGTATTTGATGTATATGTTGGTACAATGTGCACACTTCTATGTCTCTAACAGACGATCCTAGTTGACTGAGTTCCATGCCTGACATAGCCCCTGAGTTAGTATTTGCTTGCGTGTTTAGTATAGCTTCTGATGCAAATATTGTATTGTTATTATATGTCATTAGGACTGTGGGTTCCTCCAGGCGACACTCTGGAACAGGACCTCGGTATTCACCAGCTAAGGACCAAAGGCGAGTACATTCTCTGATTAGTTTCTAATTTATGATATCTCCTATGTTCACTGTATCTAGTGTAAATATCCATGTTCTTGACACATTGGTTACACGGATTGGTATACACGGATCTCGTCATGAGATGTTATTCCTTATTCATGGTGTAGCTTGTACAAGACTTGTTTTCCTTGTTATCTTGTGCATGTACAGACACTGATTCCCGGGGAGATTTGCTACCTTCTTAGGGAATCCCGTGCCATAGCGTACCATGATTGGATCTACTATACCAGTCGGGGGTGGGGAGTATTTTAGTGTAGATATGTGATCATATCCAACTTTTTATGCATCATAGCTCACCCCACATCTCACGTCGGGTGCGGCCTGACCATCTCCGTGCCTCATAGCTGTTACGTGTGATTAGCCTGACCTCTACATGCATCATAGCTAACCAACGGTTAGCCTGACCTTCGTGAATCATAGCTAATCACATGTAACCAGCCTGATCAAGTTTCCAAGCCGATCACATGTTAAAGCTAGTACTCACACACTTAGTCATAGGACTCTTGCTCATTGACATATTGCTTCTTTTCCTGCATTTACTTACAGTATTTCCAGTATTTCTTTCATTGTACATTTCTCGTACCTATACATGCATCTGGTATATTTCCATCTAGAACTGTTACATAGTCTATGTCATTTATATAGAACTGCTATTTAGAGATGTACTTTGCTCCTTCCTGACTGGAAAATATTTTTCCAGACTGTGACCTTAGTGGACTTGTTTCTGACATTTCGGGATTTGGTTGTTACTGATTGCAGGTACGATTTTTGTCATAGACTTGTGTTGTATTCTTTTATTTTTCTTCAAATTCCTATCGTGCTGTAGTTGTGATTGAGTATGTTGTTCATATTTTTATAGTGTTGTCCGAGTCTCCTTATGGAGTTGGATACTAGCGTGAGATTGTTTAGATAGTACTCGACCTAGACAGCGTTCTACCGCCGATGCTGCGGCGTAGGCTGGACGTACCCACGCACTCGTGCCCCTAAACCGGGTACGGGTCGTGACATTCGGTTCGACGCACGTAACGGGTGCGGGTACGTGCCCACACCTGCGGACGCCGAATGTCGATCCAATTTGCTCTTCGGGTTCGGGCTGGAATCCAAAATTTTTTTTGCTGCTCTTTAATTTTCGAACCAATTTGACTCATTCAAATTTTGAACGTTGAGGCTATATGTCCAGGTTCTTTGAACCTAGTGACAGCAACCTCTCTCTCATTCCTCTTCTCTTCTCTAAATCCTTGCTCTGGGCAGAGCTAAGTTCGGTCTCTCTCTCCGAGTTGTGTACGACGAAGAGAACCCGGTAGTCAGAGGGTTTTACCAGTAGGAGCTTCCAAGAAACGTCTGCACATAGACCTCGGATCAACTCTTAGGGCAGTGCTTCGTGTACGACTTCCCCGGAGGCCGGTAACAATTTTTTATTTTTCTTTGTTCTCTTACAAATCTCTGAAAAATAATATATATTTATAATATAATTATTATAACAATCTAAGAGTTGATTATTCTGGTCGTTTACAATAAAATTATTTCTTGCAATCAAATTATTTCTAGCAATAAAACAATTTCTACTGTAGCAATAGAATAACAAGTTCATAGTTGCTTATTCTGGTAGTTTGCAATAAAATTATTTCTTACAATCAAATTATTTTTAGCAATAAAATAATTTCTGCTTTAGCAATAGAATAACAAGTTCATAGTTTCTTATTCTGGTAGTTTGCAATAAAATTATTTCTTACATTAAATTATTTCTAGCAATAAAATTATTTCTGCTGTAGCATAGTTGCTTAATCTGGTTGTTTGCAACTATATTGTTCATAGTTGTTTAAAGACACTATAGTAATTTTGTGACTAGCAAATAATTAAATAACTTTACTACCGGGTTCTCTTCATTTGAATAAGATTTTGTAACAACTTGTATCATTTTTAAATTTTAATTATAATTGAACAATTTCTTACATATCAAGTTGTTTAAATAACTTGTCTTGTGAAAACAGTGTTTGAGTATATTTCTACTGTAACTTAGAACAATATAAATTATTTTCTAGAAGTAAATAAATAGTTAAAGTAAAACTGTAAATTTTTTTGAGTCTTAATTCTAAAAGTAGAGATAAATTTGGGAATAAGCCGAAAGGGTCCTTCTGTCAACCGGGTGTAAATAGCCCTAAGCGACACGGTATTTAAGTGTCTTCGGACCACCGCTAGCTGTGAACCGGCCCCTACAGCTAACCCAAGTTAATCTACACTTGATAGACTAAAGATTGATTAGCAAAATCACTTGAACTATTTTCTAAATCATTGGAAATTGTTATTGAGTAAATATATATCTTTCAATTTCAGTTTTTTCTCAATAACAATCATGACTGGCAAGGATGAGACTTTCACTGCTAAACCTGCTAAGTTCAACGGGACATTCTTTAAGAGATGGCAGAGTCAAATGAAGTTTTGGCTCACAACTTTACGGCTGATCTCAGCCATTGATGGTTCCACACCCATCACAAATGATTCTGATGACACCGAGTCTGACGTAGGAGTGTCCAAATCCACCAGCTCCTCTAAACCCAAAACACCTAAGGAAATAGACTACCACTGCTTCCATATAATTCTGAGCGCTTTGTCTGAATCATTATATGACATATTCTTTGAATATAAGAGTGCTAAAGAACTTTGGGAAGCTTTGGAAGATGAATATAGTTGTGATGATACTGGAATCGAAAGATTCAATTCCTCCTCATTCAACATATACTTTATGGTAGATAATAAACCTATGAATGACCAAATACATGAATTCCAAGAATATCTTAGGCATATTCAAGCCAAAGGTACTTTCTTTACTAAGTATAAAATAACCTATTTGGTAGACAAGCTCCCTCCTTCTTGGTCTGATGTTAAGGAAGATCTTATTCATACACAAGGTGACCTTACCTTTGCTCAAGTACAAAAGAAGATTAGAACAGAAGAACAAATTAGGCTAAGGTCTAACCCTAAGCCTGAGTCTAAAGCTAAGGTAAACCTAGTAGAATCCCAAGGCAAACCCAAGCCTCATCATAACCACAAACCCAAAAGGAACCTCTTCAAGAAGAAGCAGAACCCTCAGACTCACCACCAAAACCATCACCACAATAAACCAAGGAACTTCGGTCAAACTCAGGATCAAAAGAGATTTTGTTTTGTGTGTAGTAAAACAAACCATATAGCCACCAACTATTTTCATAGGAAGAAGGAAGCTGTCCAGACTTCTTACAAAGGGAAACGTCCAGCCAAACCAGAAGCAAACATGCTTCTCAATGGCTCTTCTAGTTCCTTCAGGTCTGTAAGCTATCAACCCTTAGTCAATATTTCTTACCAATCTGACGATTGGTGATTGGATTTTGGAGCTAATGTTCATGTTTTCTTTGATCGCTCCTATTTTTCAAACCATCAGGAATCAGGTAGAGGAGGTGTAACTCTAGGAGATGGCTCAGCGGCACAGATTATAGGAAGAGGAAGAATAGATCTAAAGATGACATCAGAAAAAACTCTGACTCTTTATAATATGTTACATGTGTCGTCTATCAGAAGAAATTTAGTTAGTGGGTCTCTTCTTGTAGCGTCAGGGTACAAGATTGTTATGGAAGCAAATAAAGTAGTATTTTCTAAGAATGACTCTTTTATTGGAAAATAATTTGTAAGAGATGGTCTTTTTATTTTGAGTACCGTGAATAAAATTTCAGATCCTTTTTTTGTTGTTTCAAATGTAGAATCTTCAAATGTGTGGCACGGTAGATTAGGCCATGTGAATCTAGGTTCCCTAGAAGGATGATAAACTTAGATCTTATTCCTAAGACTCCAATAGATGATAAACACAAGTGTGAGATCTGTGTTCAAGCCAAATACACTAGGCAACCTTTCAAATCTGTAGAAAGAAACTCTGACCTTCTAGAGCTAGTTCATAGTGATGTGTGTGACTCAAATAGAGTTTTGACCCGAGACGGTAGAAAATACTTTGTTACCTTTATAGATGATCATTCAAAGTATTGTTATACATATCTTCTCAAAACCAAAGATAAAGTTCTAGACAGATTTAAGGTCTATAAATCTGAAGCTGAGAACCAGTTAGAGAGAAAAATTAAGATTCTTAGATCAGATCATGGTGGAGAGTATACATCAAATGATATGACCAATTTTTGTGAAGAACACAGAATAATCCATGAGGTAACTGCTCCATATTCACTATATTCCAACGGAGTTGCTGAAAAGAAGAATCGTACTCTGTTAGACATGGTGAATGCCATGCTCCTCAGCTCAGGTGCTCCCAATAATTTATGGAGAGAAGTACTATTATCGACATGTTACATCCTTAATAGGATTTCTAGTAAGTCTAATGATAAGACTCCCTATGAATTATGGAAAGATAGAGCTCCTAGGAGACATTATCTCAAAGTTTGGGGATGTCTGGCTAAAGTAGGAATTCCTGAACCTAAAAAGAGGAAGATTGGACCTAAGACTGTAGATGTTGTATTCATAGGATATGCCCTAGATAGCAATGCCAATAGATTTTTTGTTACTCACTCAGAAGTAAATAAAATCTCTAACAATACTATTATAGAAGCAAGAGATGCAGTCTACTTTGAGAATATATATCCCTTCAAAGATAAAATTTCTTTCTCTCCCTCCAACTTCTCTCTTACTCCGTCCACTAGATCTCATGTTCAAATATCTAGTTCACAACTTGAACAAAATATAGAACCTAGAAGGAGTAAAAGAGAAAGAATTGAAAAGAACTTAGGAGAAGGTTTCTTCACCTTTTTGATAGAGGGTGATCCCTCAACTTATGAAGAAGCAATATCTTCTCCTGATGCCCCTTTTTTGGAAAGAAGCCATTAACAGTGAATATAACTCCATCATGGAGAATAATACTTGGTTTCTAGCAGACCTACCTTTAGGTAGTAAACCCATAGGTTGTAAGTAGATATTCAAAAAAAAAATAAGAGCTGATGGTACCATAGAGAAATACAAGGCTAGATTAGTAGCCAAAGGTTTTACCCAGAAAAAGGGACTAGATTATTTTGATACATACTCTCATGTAGCTAGGATCACCTCTATTAGAACCCTTCTAGCCTTAGCATCCATTCATAATATGATAATCCATCAAATGGATGTAAAGACAGCATTTCTAAATGGGAACCTAGAGGAAGAAATCTACATAGAGCAACCTGAAGGTTTCATTACTAAAGGCCAAGAAAAAAAAGTTTACAGATTAGTTAAATCTCTTTATGGCCTAAAACAAGCTCCTAAACAATGGCACAATAAATTTGACATAGTCATCTCAGAATATGGTTTCGTGCCAAATGAGTATGATAAATGTATATACTCTAAAATTTTAGATGAAAGTTGTGTCATATTATGTTTATATGTAGATGACATCCTTATTTTTGGATCATCATTAGAATTGATTACTAATACCAAGAACTACTTATCCAGCCAGTTTGATATGAAAGATCTAGGTGAAGCCAACTTGATTCTAGGCATGCAACTGTCCAAATACAAGGAGGGCTATACTCTATCCTTAGCATACTCTATCGAGAAAATGCTTAGAAATTTTGAGTATTTTGATAAGAAACCTGCTCTTACTCCTTATAACAGTAGTGTTGTTCTCAAGAAGAATGAGGATTCTCCCATGGAACAACACAGATATTCTCAGATGATATATTCTCTCATGTATGTATCAAACATGACCAGACCTGATATTGCATTTGCTATTGGGAGACTAAGTAGATATACTAGTAACCCAAATCAGTTACATTGGACAACATTAGAAAGAGTATTTAGATATCTTAGGGGTACTCTAGATTATATGTTGCACTATACTAGACATCCTGATATCATAGAAAGTTATTCAGATGCAAACTGGGTAACTGACTCACATGATGTAAAATTTACTACTGGATATGTTTTCACTCTAGGAGGAGCTACAATCTCCTGGGGCTCATGTAAACAAACTATCATAGCTAGGAGTACAATGGACTCCGAAATGATAGCCTTGGACACTACATGTACAGAAGCAAAATGACTAAGAAACCTTATTATGCATATACATGTTTCTATTAATCATGTTCCTGCAATTTCTATAAACTGTAATAATAAATCTGTTATGGAACTACTAAAGCATGATTATGTGAATGCTAAGATGAACATGCACCTGCAGCTGCGCTTCAAGTCTATAAAGAGCCTATTGGGCAAATATGTGGTTCTTAACTATATAAAGTCAGAAAAGAATCTTGCAGACCACTTGACGAAGGTCTGTCTAGGACTTTCATCCTAGAATCATCGAGGGGGATGGGATTAAGCCCATAAGTAAAATCAGCAGCAGTGGCAACCCAACCGAGTCTGACTAGAGATCCCAAGAAGCCGGTTTAATGGGTAGGAACAAGCTGGACTTAGGTAACTTTTATGGAACACTGACCCGATATTAAAATCCTATTCTATAATGTCCAAGTGGCTGTACATGCGTACAATAATTTCCCATCCCTATGGTGACAGTGTTCTTGAGTGATATGGTTAGGATGAGTTTTAAAACTCTTAATAGGTCCAAGCTGATATGCGGGATTAAAACCTATCACCAACCCTTAAGGACTTACCAATATGAGAGGTCGTGAAGGCCGCGACTATAGGACAGGGCGATCCCAGACAACTCTCATGAATTTGGGATTAGTGCGCATGGCCAACCAAAAGCGCCACCCATTAGACCCATAACCTCTAGCGTACTATGTGTGCTATTTTTTGAATCTGGTAAAAGAAGTCTGATTCAAGGTATAGTCCATCAAGTACTTCTTCAGACAAAGACAATAGTCACTAAGTGAGATTCAATGCTGTAGTCCATCTCATCTATGTATAGTATATACCTGCCCAGAAACTCTTTCTTTTAATTTTTTTGTCACTTCTATTTCGGAACTTGACCTTTTGGGGGAGGGGGAGATTGTTAGCTATGCTTGAGCAAAAGCTCAAATTCCTTTTTTCTTTTAGTCCCACATCGGTTGGACCAAACCCTCCTTGTATATATATATTAGTTCCTCTTCATTTCTTTCTTAAAGATGTTGTGTGGGGAACCCCTTTGGCCACACGCGCGCACCGCCGTCGCCGCCCTTCCCGGCTTGGCTCGGTTCGGTTCGGTTCGGCGCGCGTAACGGGTGCGGGTACGTGCCCACACCTGCGGGCGCCGAATGCCGATCCAATTTGCTATTCGGGTTCGAGCTGGGATCCAAAAATATTTTTGCTGCTCTTTAATTTTTGAACCAATTTGACTCATTCAAATTTTGAACGTTGAGGCTATATGTCCAGGTTCTTTGAACCTAGTGACAGCTCATTTGACAGCTTTCCTCCACGTTTTTTTCCTTTTGTAATTGCTTATTTATGACCTGTTTATGAGCCATTTACTGTCCTGTCCAGTGGATGTGTCTTGGGACTGCCTATATACTGTGGTCTCTTCCTTCTTCATTCTTTACAGAAAATTATCCTACGTGAAACCTCTCTCTCATTCCTCTTTTGTTCTCTAAATCCTTACTTTGGGCAGAGCTAAGTTCGGTCTCTCTCTCTGAGTTGTGTGCGACGAAAAGAACCCGGTAGTCAGGGGATTTTACCACTAGGAGCTTCCGAGAAACGTCTAAACATAGACTTCGGATCAACTCTTAGGGAAGTGCTTCGTGCACTTCCCCGGAGGCCGGTAACAATTTTTTATTTTTCTTTGTTCTCTTACAAATATCTAAAAAATAATATATATTTATTTTATAAGTATTATAACAGGAGCAGGAGTAGGGAGGTGAAGAGGTGGGCAGCCCTAATAAAATTTGGACTAGTATGAGTAAAATTTCTTCATAACTGGACTAACTCCAATACTGTAGTAGCCATGAGTGTACTTTGTAGTGCCTTTATCACAAACCCTAAGGATTCACTTAGATAACAACTGGACCAATGACAACCTAAGAATCAGATACACCCACCAATGGAAAACCATATCTGGATTTGCCTCCATCCAATTCAAGCCTCACTGTCGCTACTTAAAAACTACAACTCCATTAACTATTCCATCCTACACACCACTACTCCTCTGGTCCTCAACATCTCCATCCCCCACACAAAGAGAGCAAAGACACAAATGGCGGCAGCGAGCGGGAATAGGAGTTGCGGGGTGGTCTACCCGGGCCTTCTCTCCTCGTCGAAATCGCAGTTGGCGAACGAGCTCGCCCTGCCCGGCTGCGCCAACGTGCAGTCGTCGCGTTTCTCCATGTCGTCATTATGCCAGTTAATCGTCGAAAAGTCGACTGATTGGCGACAGATATTTTTAGCGACGTAATGTTTACTGACGGACATTTTTTGTCTAAATACCGTCGTCGGATAGTTACTAATAGTGAATAGTGATATTTTGACGACGGATATGGACGTCGATATTTCTCTATATTTTAGTAGTGACTTTACATGCACTCATCCAGGACGACCGTCCAGGACCCACGAATCAGGAGGGTCCAAAAAATCAGTTTAAGCATATATATACTAATAATTTTGTATTTAAAATAGAACTAGTATGTATTATGGGCCTTTCTTTACAAAAATTAATTATGGTGTAGTGGTTTATATGTTAGGTGTCTATATTAGAGGTTCTAGGTTCAAGTTCTGTTGGAGCATTTTTTAAAATTTACTTTTTTAGTTTGTTTTACAATAAATATGGAGGTTCCATTTTGAAAGTTCACCTAGGACCCCCATGAACTCAGAACTGGCCCTGCATTCAGCTATTCAAACAACCCCTTAAAAAAAAGAGTAATGTTACTCGTACCTCCAAATCATCCCTCATTATGTGTCAACTAACATGGCATGTTAAGTAGTATTATGTGACATATAATATGATAGATGACATTGACAAATTTTAATCCAAAAAATTAATTACCCAATTTTTTTTATATTTATATTAATGTTAATGTTAATATTATTATTATTTGTAATATTAATATTAATATTAATATTAATATTAATATAAATTTTAATTTCATAAGCTGCCACATTAACCGTCACATCAGCTGTCACATTAACCGTCATGTCAACTGCCACATAAGAAGGAATATTTTGGAGGAATAGTTTGGAGGAATAAATAGCATTATTCTAAACAAATAATCAACTCTGATGATACTACCGAACTCGAGTGACCTTTGTAGTTACCGATGAGAGGTATAAGATCCCGGCTGTATGGAGAAAGATCAGTGGATCGAGCCACGAGCATATTATTTTTTCCATTTATTAATGATGGAAGTTAGGGGGACAGTAGGACCCACAAGACGTGCAACGCAGCATGTACAAAAAGTATCGTGTGAAATCCCAAGCCACATAAAAATAAAAAAAAACTCTGATGATACTTGGTTCTTATTTTTGCTTTTCTTAACCATCTTCAAACGATATTGGTGTTTTCACTTAACGAACTACAATAGATTTTGGAAAAAGTATGAATTAGTTTGAAGGCTAAATTGTAATTTGATACCCTCAACTATTACTGTTTTTTAACGTGATACCCTCAACTTTGATAGGTACTAACTTAATACTCCGAAAAAATTTGGACCAAATCGTCCCTCCCCTTCCCAACCATCCCCGTCTCTCCGGACCGGCCGACGGCGCACGAGCGGTAGGCTGGATGGCGGCAGGCGGGCGCGCAGGCGGCAGGGGGGGGGGAGGGGGGGGGGGCGAGGTGCCGCGCGACACAAGCGTGCGCGAGGGCGGAGTGGTGGCACGCGGCACAATCGCGCGCGGACGACTAGGTGGCGCGTGACACAGTCGCACGCGGGGGCGGGCGGAGGGTTGGCGGGTGGGCGGCGCGTGGCACAGTCGCGCGCGGGGGCGGGCAGAGGTGTGTCGCGTGACCGAGGCACGCGCGGGGGCGGGCGGTGGGGTGGCTCCCTGGCGAACGCACGACGCAGTCAGGCGGACACTCGTGCGAGCGTGCGACACAGGTAGGGGCGGTCGTCGGGACAGGTAGGGGCGTGTCGGGGGAGGGGGGGGGGGTAAGGGGGTGGGGAGAAAAGGTTGGGGGAATGATAGTTTAGTAATAAAAAAAAATTGGGTATTAAGTTCAAAATATTAGTTGAAATAGGACATTAAGTTAGTACATATAAAAATTGAGGGTACACGTTAAACAATAGTGATAGTTGAGGGTATTAAGTTGCAATTTAGCCTAAGTCTGAATACAAACAATAACAAAATAATGTCTAGGTCTTTTAACAATCACTTTGTGCTTAAACTTGAAACTCCGTCGAAATGACATGTATGTGTGACCAAATGAAACATGCAAAATCTTGAAAATATATATAAGCCTTGCTTGAATCACCCCCATGCAATGATGCATGCATGATAATCTTCCTCATGTCCTCTGGTTCTTCGACGCAAACCGAAGGACCACGTAGAAGAGTAGCCGATAGAAGACCGCCCAGCCGAGCAGGTAGAGCACCATCTTCCACTTCTCCAACTCCCCGACGCCGATCGCCAACTGCTTCAGAATGTCCTCTCCTGTCACGGGCCTCCCGAGCGGGTCCTCCGCGAACGTCCGGTTCCTCACGAACTCGTTCATCAGCAGCCCCTCGTACGGGTACTTCATGGTCGATATTGTGTTCATCCACCGCCAGGCGGTGGGAATGCTGTCGCGGTTGAGGAAGTATCCGCAGAAGAGGAAGAAGAGGGAGGTGAACGCAATGACGGCCGCGTAGCCGAGTATGAAGTTGGGGACGACGGAGCTGACGAAGATGACGAACGAGTTGGTCGACAGGAGCGACATGTAGAGCATTACCACCATGTAGAGGAAGCTCCCGTGGAGCTTGAGGGCGAACCAGACGAGCAAGGCGTAGGTGGTGGACTGGACTAGTAGGAAAGGGAGATAGGTGACGAGGCCCGAGATCGTGTACGAAGATGCCCGATATGCGTTATGCGACGTCTCCCGGACGAATATGAACCGTTCTTGGATGAAGGCTGGGACGGCGTCGTTGGAGGAGAAGAAGAAGACGGAGATGGTGAAGATGTAGAAGCTGAGGCGGTTGGTGATGCCCTGAGGGTCGTCCTTCGGGTTCGTGAACATGGTGGCCATCAGGACGCCCATGAGCGTCAGCACCATCTGGCGGGAGAGGAAGAGCTCGGGGGTGCGGCGGATGTTGGTGAAGTTGCGGCGGATGAGCACCCATATCTCGGTCAGGTAGGAGTTGGCAAATTTTGGGCCGAGGCCGAGTTGGTGCCTGTCCTCGCTCGAGCCGGCGCCGGCGTTCGGGGTCATGTAGTCCTCCTCGTTCACGGTGTAGTCGCTGCTGTGGGGGGTCGGCGTGCTCGACAGGATCTCGTTCGAGTAGGTGTAGTAGCCCGGAGACGTGCTGCTTCGCCGTGGCCGGAATTTAGTATCAAGTTAGAAACACTATGTAACAACTTGATGTGAATCAATTTGGAAGGAGATGTGCATATTCAATATTGGCTATTAATCCCTAGTGTTTTCAAACAGTAGAGCTACCTGGGGGGATTCTGTGACCTCTTTCTGTCCTTTTTATGCCGAGAAGGCGTAAACCTCAGGGTGTCCATGACACCGCTTTGGCTGCCGCTCCACGGGGACTTGGAGGAGTTCCACGGACTCCTGAGGCTGTGATCGAACTCGTCGATGGCCCCATTAGCCATCCTGCCTCCGTCCACCGACCTACGATGATGTGGTGTGGTCGGCGCGACAGTGGAAAGCGAGTACTCTCCGTTGGCGACACGCGGAGGCTTCAGCCCAGTGAGGCAGAAATCGGCTAAGGCCGTCACGCCGAGCTCGGACTGGTCGTACTCCTGTATAACATCCAAGAGGTGTTCGATGGAGTTCTCGCCCTTTGGTATTCTCCTTCCCATGCGCCCTAGATGCCCGCTGACATCCTTCGGGGAGCCGATGAACATGAGCTGGCCGCGGGCGAGAACGACCATGTGGTCGAGGAGCATCTGGATGCGGTAGGAGGGCTGGTGGATGGTGAGGATGACCGTGCTCCCCGAACGCGCAATCTGGTGCACGCGCTCGATGACGCTGTGCGCGCTAGTCGAGTCCAAGCCGGAGGTCGGCTCGTCAAGGAAGAGTAGTGCCGGGCCGTGGATGATGTCTACTCCGATCGACACCCTCCGACGCTCCCCACCGGACACACCTCTCGTGCCTTCGTCTCCGATGTAAGTGTTCCTTGATGACTTCACAGCAATAATTAAGCGGTGTACATTCGGTTTATTCAGTTCCAAACTAAAATTGTCAAAACTGTATAAACCGAAATTTCGATTGGACTATAAAATCGTGGTTAAATTATATTAAAACTTAAAAGGTACTTACTGACAGTCCAAGCTGCGCAATGAGCTTCTCCACCCTGTGCACCTTGTCGAGGCGCGACATCGAGCCGAGCCGGAAGTCCGCCGCGAACATGAGGGTTTCGTAGACGGTGAGCATAGGAAAGAGCCTATCCTCCTGCATGATGTACGCGGAGGTGCGCTTGATGAGGCTAGGGCTCATCTGCACCCCGTCGAGGGACACCCTCCCTCTCAGGCTCCCCCTCGCGATCCTCCCCCCGAGCCCGTCGAGGAACGTCGACTTGCCCGCCCCGCTCGGCCCCATCACCGCGGTCACGCACCCTTTCGGTGCGTACCCGGTGATGCGGCTCAGCAGGTCCGCGTCCTGGGACACCCACTTCCCCTCCACCTTCTGCTTCTTCGTGACGGTGTACGTGAGCCCGACGAACTCTAGCCCACCGGTGAAGCCCGTTGCCTTGGCGATGCCGATCACCGTGTCGGTCGAATCGTCCGTATGATTGTTGTTAGCCATTGTCCTTTGGACACTTTGTCTCGGTGGAGAAAGTGTGGAGGAGGCAGGCAGTTTGTATGAAGACTTATAAGAGTGGGAGGGAGGGGAGGGGGCTTCGAAGCATTTTGGATGGACTGGTCTCATTGAAGGTGCCGCTCTCGCTTCGTTTGATTCGATGGCATGGCGCGGTTCCTTTCGTTGGTTCGCCTTTGGCATCTTCTTACAAGAAATGTCATGCAGGAGGAACCAAGACGACTTCAAGAGAGTTTTTGGATTTTGATAGGTCTAGAGGCTGCGACTATGTAAGAAGAAGATGCGTGTATTCTATAATGCTATTCATCACTGTTTGTCAAAATAGGACCGGACCGATGGTTGAACCGGGTTTAATCGAATTTTGTAAAAAAATCAGTCCGATCTGATTTGAACTGATTATTTTAAGAACCGATAGTTTTTTCATAACTGAAATTTAACCGGTGGACTGTCCGAACCGGTTCACAAATGAACATGGTCGGTTCTTGTTTTTTTTTTTTTTTTTTTTAATAAGAAAAAACTCAAAAAAGTTAACACATGATATTTGGACCATTTGATTCTTGGTTTGATTTTCAGAGACATTATAGTTGTAAAATTAAACCAAACTAAACATACTTTGAACCAAACCAATACAAACCAAGAAGTAAATGCACCTGAATCAAATTATTTGGTTCTCGTAAAGAGTCTATTTGTGCCCCGGTTGAACCCGGTTAGACCTGTACGAAAGATTTTTGGTTCAATTATCGGTCCGATTTTTAAAACCTTGCTATTCGTAACTCTCCAAACTATCTCTTCTTGTTTACATGGTATGTTAATGTTGCATCTAATATGGCAGTTGACATAATAATTTTAGCCCAAATATTTAATTATCCAAAAAATTTAATATAAATTTTAATTTTAAAATTTGTTATGTCAGCTGTCATATTAATCGTCATGTCAGCTGTCATATTAACCATCACGTCAGCTGTTATATAAGGAGGAATGGTTTTGAGAAAAAGTTTAGAGAGAAGAATAGCATTATTCTATTTGTAATACCTAAGGGCTAACCAATAAATGATTTTCGAACCGAACCTGGCCGAAGTTCTTTTAACCGGTCTGTTTTTAGTATTGTGGTTCGGATTTCAATTTTATATTTATAAGAATTCAGTTATCCGGTCTTTGTATTTTGATTCTGACCCGAACAACCGAAAATGACATAATATATATATATATATATATATATATATATATATATATAATGGTGGCATATAGTATGTCGAGTGCATCTATTTTTTCTTCTGTAAAAAATTGTTATTTTGTGGCATATAGTATATCCAGTATTTGTGTTTGTCCACTATAGTGGAAAGTTATTTGGTTTTTATTTTTGTTGAGGCATATAAGTATATTTTACTGGAATTTTATTTGGTGTTTTTTACTGACATATTGTTAGTATAGTTTTCTGTAAAGTTTGTATTTAAAGTTTGATAATAAGCTTTGTCCCGGCCCATTATAGTGACGTCCATCAAATCCAAAAAAAAATATCCAACATTCAAGTTTGGTTCGGTTCCGAATGGTTTCTAATTCCAAAGAGTTCGGTCCAGAACTGAGAATTTGGTTCAGTTTATGGCTCGAATTGTCACATTTACGGTTTGGTTCAACCGAGCCAATCGATTGCTCACCCCTAGTAATAAGAGTAATAGATTATTGTATCAAATCAGGACCTTCTAGTATTTGATTGATAAACATAATGATTTTTATTGGATAGCTTCTCTGCTTTTAATTATAGGAAGTTTGTAACAAAACAGTATCGATTCAACTAGAAATAAATTCAGATCATAATAACATTCTAATTTGTTAAGAGCATTCACAGTAAAAGATACTTCAAACATATATTTCGAATTATTAAAAATTATATAAATTATTATTTTTTTAGTGTCCTTATGATATTATTGGCACACAATGATACATTTTAAATAAACACTCCAAATTAATCACTTTTTTTTTTCTCCCTCTTTTTTTTTTCTTTCATATTTTGTAAGAATTTTTTCTCTTTTATCTCATAATTTTTTTTTTTTATTTGGTTATTTTTGGTGACCCAACAATTAATATAGAGGAGATAAAACAGATTTCAAATCTGAAGTATCTCATAACTTTATAATAATTTTTAAGCGTGCACAAATAACCACTGCAGCTATAAAATTAGTCAGATAATATTGCTCTCTCCTAACTTATCTTCGTCATATTTATTCCAGCTTTCTTCATTAAGAAATACTTTTCTTGCACTAATGTCCAGCTGAACTTTTCATTGCATTTGAAACACAAGCCATTCATCGTCAAATTTTTCGGGAGCTTAATTGGGACCATTCTCTTGATAGAAATAGGGTGCACACTCATGGTCTTGGAGCTACACTTTTGTCTCTTCTTGTTGGGAGAAGTTACTATTCTAAACCAATGGCAAAAGAAATAGTTGGCCTTCCAGCCAATAGATAGTCTTAAATATTTACATAAAATAATGATTGAATATTGTAGGGATGATCCTTTAGCAGCTACAGCTTGCATGCGCAACTACATTATGTCACTTCTTTGGACGCACTGAAACGTTCAACGTTTCTTGTGCGCTAGATGCTATGTCATGTCTTGTTGAGAATGAAACGTGAAATCGTCTCAAATCAAGAGATCATGAAAGAATCGAGAAAAATGTATAACCAATATATTATAATTATAAATCACAGGTCAAACAAAAACACAAAAATATTTACAGAAAAAATTCTGACGAAAAAAACTACAAGACAATCGGAAAAATGCATAACCAATATACTATAATTATAAATCACAAGCTAAACGAAAACACAAAAATATTTATGCGAAAAATTCTGACGGAAAAAACCACGGGACAATCGGAATCCAATCCGAAAAAGCCTTCATTAATGAAATAAAAAGATATACCGACTCATTACAAACTCCTCACCCGATACACATAGATCACCGCAACACTACACATATAGATATAGATTACAAGAATATAATTTTTTTTTTATTAAAGACGAGAAGACGAGCAAGAACAATCCCCTCAAAACGATCTCTCTACAAAATAATCCCTCGATCTCCGAATCTCTCTTCCTCTCTTAGAAAATTGTAACTCTGAGAAAACTCTCATTTTGATCTCACAATGATAGTAGATGATGGATTATGGTTAGAAAAGACATATTTAAAATTTCCTAATATTGCTGGCATCTGGACTGCTGATATTGATCCAACGGTGTTGATAAGATACCTAATTTCAAGTTCAGCCCCGACACTGGTATACCGACGATATACCACAAAATATTATTTCATGTCAGAAGCATTCTGAAACAAACTATTTCCAAACCATTATATTGTAACAGCCGACTCCGCTCAGTTCAGCAAGACGATTCAAACGGCGCAACGGCATTCGGACTTGACGAATTCAGCGATTCGCTCGGAGTCCCGCTCGACCGAGGCGAGTTCTCGCTCAGGTGGATAGTGTAGTGCCTCAAATCTCGATCCGACCCGGACGAGCACTATGTAATTGGGCTTGTGGCTAGTCCGTCTGAGTCGTAACTTAGATCTCGGCATCTTCTTGCCACGGACGAAATACGATGATCCTTTCCAACTCATGGAAAGGCCTCTATTGAAATGAGTCCAATAGTTTTCGTGTTTTGGTTGCTTGGTTTTCTTGATTGCCGTTTTGGGATTTTGATTTGGTGTTGCTTTCGATTTGCTTGGTTTTCGCTGTTGGTTTTATCGTTTGGAGCTTGGATTTTGGGAAGTTCGGCAAGGAAGGATAGGCAAGGTTTCTAACTCGGTGCTTGTGCTGTTTCAGGTTCGCGTAATTGACGTTTGATCGTCGCTAGCGGGATTCCTAGTTTCAGCCTCTTTTTCCTTAACCAGTGAGTGGTTTGGTCCATTCTTTCCTACTTCTTCATGCCAACATCTCTAAGTTTCAAACGTTCACTCGATGATGCCAGGTTGGACGCCTAAGAAATCCTTAGCCACAAGGCATGCCAGCCACTAAGAAAGGAACATGGAATTTGTAGACTAATTTATCATATGCTTGCACACCTTATAATTTGAGCTTGTTTATAAGAAAAGTTGGTTGTTGGTGGCGGCCTGGTGCCTCAGATAGAGTTTGGACTTATGGGATAACTGAATCGGAACACCGCTTAAGAAAATATGAACTGTTGCATGAGATATATATATGTTGCTGCTTTACTTCTTCTGTTTATTTCGATGCATTGTATGTAATATGAATTATTCATGCATTTGCATGGTCTGGGATAACTTGTGCACAGGGTTTGGCATTTCCTCGAAACGGCTTTCCGGGGCATTGGAACCGTATCGATCTGGAGAAAAATATTTGATTCGTGCTTGTCACGATGCATAGCGGGACCTCCACCAAGGCTTGCTACCCTGGCTGATAGGGCGTGCCGCTAATGCTTGAAATATGTCCCTAAGGTGTCGATCACACCAATGACCGCATAGAATAGAACGCATGCTAACTTATTGTCTTGTGCAGATGGTAAGTATACTTGTGTTTCGTTTCAAGGAAGGCATGCATCGATTGAGTAAGCAATCGGTGTACTGGTTGGATTCAATGCTATTTTCATTCCTATCAAAACATGCAACTGATATGAATTGATTTCACTTGCTTCCTATTAGAAGCTATCTTAATGCATGCTCGCCCCTAACAAGCTAGTGTCGATTTAGTCGAGTGGGTTCATCCCGCTCACCAGTACAAGTTGAGTACTGACCCACGTTGTGGGCAACTATTTCAGGCACTCAGACGGTGCAACGCTTGAGCATAGCGAGGAGGCATTAGGAGCACCTCTATTTTGAAGTATAGCTAGAATCAGTTTATTATGGAGGCATGGACTTCAATCTATACAAGGACGTAATGTGCAAACGACGTGGACTATCTGACGGAGCACGCCCTGCATTTTGAGATATCTTTTGTAATGCAATTCAATAGCCGAGAAGGCGCATCAATGTAAACTCTATGTAAATTACTCTGAATTATCAATGAAAAAGCATATTTCTTCTGCATTTGCGTTCAAATCTCTGTGAATGTGTTTTATCAATTGTGTTTCAAAATGGGTTCCTAAAACTGCAAGTTCTTGCCTTGTGCGAGCGCAACTCCAGGCTCGCATGGCATCACGCCCCAAGCGAGGACGAATTGGTTCCGTAAAGGATCCGGCGAGGACGATTGGCCCTTTCGGGATCGGGGCGTGACATATTGGTATCAGAGCATGACTGTACTTCCTTGGGATTTCAAAAGAATATAAAGGAGTTTGATGCGCCTCTCAATTGAGTTGCGTTCGGCGTCCGCTGCATCAGATGAGTCGCCTATACAATGAGCCCGTAGATATCAAATCTATCGATTTTGGAGTGTTAACAAGCTACTCTCTTTTGTAGTAATGGCTAAGAAAAACACTGCAGCAGCAAGCAGTGCTCAGCCTATCCAGAGCGATCCGACAAGTTCTGGAGAATCCGGAGGAGCGGGTTAGAACGGGATGTCTGAACGGCTTATGCACCTCATGGAGGCGCAGCAACAACAAGCCGCTACTCAGCAAGCAAGTATTCAGACCCAATTTGCTGCTCAACAAAAACAGATGGATACTATGATGCAACTGATTGCATCATTGGTACCCAGCAACGGAGGAGCTACAGCGACGTCGCCGGCTGTGGCGGTAGAGGATGAGTCGGAAGAAACTCAGCCTTCAGCTAGGAACACCTGCCGAGCAGCGGAGTTCACAAAAATGCATCCACCCACGTTCAACGGACGAGCGGAACCGGACGTGGTGTTGGGATGGATTGCTAAGCTGGAGGGACTCTTCAACCTGGTTGGCATCCGGGGATCCAAGCGAGTAGCCTGTGCATCGGTTCAGCTGGAACTGCGTGTGCATGACTGGTGGGAGGCAACCAAGCAAGGGATTTACGATGCCAATCCCAACTGCAAAATCACTTGGGAAATGTTCAAATCAGCCTTCATTGAACAATACATTCCCAGGGCCGTGCGTCAACAAAAAGAAGACGACTTCAGCAATCTGGTGCAAGAGAGTTTGTCTGTTGACGATTACGACTCAGTGTTCACTAAGCTGGCCAAGTTTGCTGGGCACTTCCTGCCTAACCAGCAGGCGTGGTGCTATCGCTTTCAAAAAGGTTTGAATGATGAGTTGCGTAGGGACGTCATCAATCAGAAATGTCAAACCTACAGGGAATGCTACGAAGCAGCCCTGGGCAGCGAGCGAATCTTTGGGCGCTGTCCCCCAAAGGCCGAAGTGCAAACCCCCCGTACCAACAACAATAAACGACCTCAGGAAACGGGAGGGTCTGGAGCACAAAAGCGTCAGCACACGTCGGATCACAGGGGTCAGACTCAGACACCAAACTGTAGCAGGTGCGGCAAAGCAGGGCATCGAGTAAACGAATGTCGGGTTACTGGATGTTTCAAATATGGTCGTCTGGGCCATAAATAATTTAACTGCCGGGAGGGTAAGCCGAATCAGAACAACGGGAATAATAAGAATAAAGGGCCTCCAGCAAGTGATGCCAATGCTGTGCCAGTAAACCCGCAACGTCAGGGTGCTCAAGGCCGAGTCTATGCATTGACTCGGGATGAGGCATCTGTCTTTGAAACGGTCGTGACAGGTACTTTACTTTTCAGAGAATTGCCCGCTAGAGTCTTATTCGATTCAGGTGCTACGCATAGTTTCATATCTGCTGATTTTACTGTTGAGCATAAATTAGCTTCTACTCCCTTAACTATGAATCTTTGCTTAAGCACACCTTCGGGAGTCGATATGCCCGCCCATGCGATCTGTAGGGATGGTTATATTTGCATCGGAGGAAGGAAGCTTTCCTTAGATGTCATTGTACTAGACATTAAGGATTACGATATTATTCTCGGGATGGATTGGTTGGGTGATTGCCATGCAACAATCGAGTGCGCGGAGAAGCGAGTCGTATTTCGTCTACCCGGCGAGGCAGACTTCTACTATTCGTGAGCGCTGCACCGAAGACGGCAATGGTGATATCAGTAATTTCGGCTAGGCGTATGCTGCATTCGGGTTGTGAAGGGTACTTAGCTTCAGTTCGAGACACCCGGCAGGAAAGTGCAAATGCAGCTCAGGATGATGTCATAGCATATTTCTTCGACGTGTTCCCGGATGAGCTGCCTGGAATGCCTCCTGATCGTGAGATCAAATTTAGCATCGACACATTTCCGGATGCGCGACCGATATCAAAGGCACCTTATCGAATGGCCCTAGCAGAGCTGAAAGAACTTAAGGTTCAGTTACAAGATCTATTGGACCGAGGATACATACTGTAGTGCCCCGTTCTCCCGGTGCGGAGAGCGCGGCTAAGAAACACAAGACGGTATCGTTCGATCGGGATAGATTGAAACAAGAACTCGTCCTCGTTATGGATTTGTTTCTTCGGAATCGATTCCCATATTCAGTGGACTGCACCCCAAGGATCGGCTTAGCGGCAGAGTCAGGAGGGACCTCTCCGCTGCTATCTTTTATTGCCTCAGTTTTCGATATCGTTTGTTGCTTTCGTGCTTTGAGTTGGTTTTGGGATTTGCTTGTTTTCCTTGAACGGTTTTGATGGTTTCATTATTTTCGTTCATTGAACTGCATTTCTATTCCGAGATTGGAAAGAGAGGAAGAAGTATTAATCGAGCTGTTCGTGTGCAGGTGAACGAGCAGTAGGCGGCTTGCGAGCGGAGTCGTGAAGCGCCTCTTTCCTTCTCCCTTCCAACAATCCAAGTGAGTGGCTACCATCCCGATTAGCTAGCCCTGCTTCCAAGCTTCACACCAAAACTCTTGGATTCTTGTTGCCCCGATCAAACGATACCAAGTAATAATAAAAGATACCAAGATAAAAGAGAATAGACTTGGTAATACTGCTTGTCAATCAAACTTGTGAACGATTACTTGAATGCATGCTTGTTCATTTGGAATGTTCACTATATCCTTCAAGTTTAGTTAGAATGCATATCTTCTATGAATATTGTTATGCATATGGAACACACTTTTCTTTGCCATAGATGGATCTTATAGACTATGCAAAGACTGTTGTGTATGAAACTTGTATCGTGCTAGAATTTAACTTGAAACGTGCATGGATTGATGGAAAACTTAACGAACGCTTCGATCACGGACAACTTGTGCACAAGGTTTTGGAGGTTTCGCGGACGGTCGCTAGGGCGCTGGGACCGATCCGATCCGGACGGAACATATGAATTAGTCAATTGGAATTGAGGAAGTAAACGACATGTGGCGGGGCTCGCAACCTGCGTCGCATATCGTTTTCTATCCCGTGACTATAACTCGTCCCTTTGTGGCATCAAGCCAGTGATCTAAATTGTATATTTAAACCTGTTGCATACTAACTTGTGTCTTTCGTTTCAGGGAAGGCATGGTAAGTATTGTGCAGGTAATTCAGACGGGCAGATAAAATCCATCGAACGGTGGCACGTTCATTTCAGTAAATTCTACATGCTGCTTACTTGTAAATGAACTAAGGTAAGATAGAAACCCACAAAAATATGCATGCTTCACTAAACAACGTGTTGATTGGTATAGTTCGGCTAGCTCGCCTTCACCAGCATGTTTCGATATGCTGACCCTCGTTGAAACAGGTTCTCCGCACCAAGGCGAACCGAGCGAGGAGCCGAAGTCGTCTTCCCGATCCAGTCCAGCTGTTGGCGCATCTTCACCGCGACCCCTTGAAGCATTTTGAAGCCAGAAGCTGCAACTCTTCATACACAAATGCAGCTCCGTGGCAAAGCCGTCCTCCAACCTGGAGGTCTTTATCATTTTGAGTTTATAAAGGGATGTAATGTACAGGACTGCTATCTCATTTTGAGTCAACACTTTTGTAAGCCGTTCGGTATATTAGCTGACTCATTCAGGAGTTTGTAATAGATGTTCATTATCAATAAAGAGAACTTTTCCATGTTTCAAATCTGTGTTTCAATTTATCTGCGTACTCTGAATATGTGCTTGCTATGCAAATCATTAAAGCCTTGTGCGGGCGCAACCCCAGGCCCGCACGGCGGTCACGATTCGGGGGATGCCTCAACGATTCTACGGAATCGGGTTATGATATAGTGGTATCAGAGCACAGATTCAAGTTCCTTAGACTCGTGCTGGAAAAGTTTCTTTAACGATCAAATTCCTGTGCGAACTCTTGAACTCGCTAGGCCAAAATGAGATACATTCATGCAATAAGTCCATAATACATTATGATTCTGATATAATTTACCTTCTTTTGAAGGAATGGTACCAGCACAATCTGCAGCGCAACCACCGAACGAAACACAAGAAAGCAGTTCGGGTACTTTGGGAAGCTCCCGGAGCCAGCGTGGCATATCTCAAGTCGACCCGCTTGAGCGGGTAATGCAAATGTTAGAATCGCAACGACAAAGAGATGATGCTCGCCAAGCCAAGTTCGAAAGCAATTTAGAGACCCGATTCTCAGTCCAACAGAAGCAGGTAGATACCCTGCAACAGATCGTTCAGACTTTGGCTGCCAACCATTCTGCCGCAACAGCAACGACTCCGGTGGAACAGCCCGTGCTTGAAGTGGAGATGCCTCAAATCCCAAGGCCGAGGGACGTGACTGCCTTCAACTTGGGCCATTTCAAGAAAGTCTGCAACACCCCATTCAACGGGACTGAGGACCCAGTGGTAGCTCTAGATTGGCTAGCCGAGCTTGAAGATCACTTCGCTCTGTTAGAGGTCCCCGAAGAGAAGCGCGTCGCCTGCGCGCAACTTCAGCTTCGCCTCAACGCGCACGATTGGTGGAACATGTATCGACGATCTCTCCAATTTGATCACGGAGAGGAGGCGATCTCGTGGACGACTTTTCTTGCCGCGTTTGAAGAGGAGTTTATACCCCCTCCAGTACAACGTCAAATGGAGAATGATTTCGTGCAACTGAGGCAGGGCAGCATGACGGTCAAACAGTACTCCGCCGAATTCAACCAACTCTCCAAATTTGCTAGGGCCTATTTACCTGATGCAGCGAGTCGAGCCAGAAGGTTTGAAGGTGGACTACGCCCTGCCATCCATTCGCACGTGGTCAATAATCAGTACGGGATAATGCGTGAAGTCATGAATCATGCCCTATCTCTCGAACCACAATATCCTCATGTTGCTGCCGGTGCTGTGCATACATCCAGTCACAAACGCCAAAGCAACAATGGAGGGAACAATGCTGCAAAGCGTCGAAACAACGGTGGTCAGCATAAAGGGAACCAGGAAAAAGGACTATGCTTCTATTGTAAGAAGCCGGGGCACACCGCAAATAACTGCCATATTAGAAAGGGTCTGTGCTTCAACTGTGGCGGTCCAGGCCACATATTTCGAGATTGTCCCCACCCTTCTAAAATCCTGCCTCAACGTAATACTCCTTAGAGGTAGGCTCTATTCCTAAGTTTCGGGACAAAACTTTTAATTGGTTGGGTAGGATGTAGCGTCCCGTTCTCCCGGTGCGGAGAGCGCGGCTAAGAAACATAAGACGGTATCGTTCGATCGGGATAGATTGAAACAAGAACTCATCCTCGTTATGGATTTGTTTCTTCGGAATCGATTCCCATATTCAGTGGACTGCACCCCAAGGATCGGCTTAGCAGCAGAGTCAGGAGGGACCTCTCCGCTGCTATCTTTTATTGCCTCAGTTTTCGATGTCGCTTGTTGCTTTCGTGCTTTGAGTTGATTTTGGGATTTGCTTGTTTTCCTTGAACGGTTTCGATGGTTTCATTATTTTTGTTCATTGAACTGCATTTCTATTCCGAGATTGAAAAGAGAGGAAGAAGTATTAATTGAGCTGTTCGTGTACAGGTGAACGAGCAGTAGGCGGCTTGCGAGCGGAGTCGTGAAGCGCCTCTTTCCTTCTTCCTTCCAACAATCCAAGTGAGTGGCTACCATCCCGATTAGCTAGCCCTGCTTCCAAGCTTCACACCAAAACTCTTGGATTCTTGTTGCCCCGATCAAACGATACCAAGTAATAATAAAAGATACCAAGATAAAAGAGAATAGACTTGGTAATACTGCTTGTCAATCAAACTTGTGAACGATTACTTGAATGCATGCTTGTTCGTTTGAAATGTTCACTATATCCTTCAAGTTTAGTTAGAATGCATATCTTCTATGAATATTGTTATGCATATGGTACACACTTTTCTTTGCCATAGATGGATCTTATAGACTATACAAAGACTGTTGTGTATGGAACTTGTATCGTGCTAGAATTTAACTTGAAACGTGCATGGATTGATGGAAAACTTAACGAACGCTTCGATCACGGACAACTTGTGCACAAGGTTTTGGAGGTTTCGCGGACGGTCGCCAGGGCGCTGGGACCGATCCGATCCGGACGGAACATATGGATTAGTCAATTGGAATTGAAGAAGTAAACGGCATGTGGCGGGGCTCGCAACCTGCGTCGTATATCGTTTTCTATCCTGTGACTATAACTCGTCCCTTTGTGGCATCAAGCCAGTGATCTAAATTGTATATTTAAACCTGTTTCATACTAACTTGTGTCTTTCGTTTCAGGGAAGGCATGGTAAGTATTGTGCAGGTAATTCAGACGGGCAGGTAAAATCCACCGAACGGTGGCACGTTCATTTCAGTAAATTCTACATGCTGCTTACTTGTAAATGAACTAAGGCAAGATAGAACCCACAAAAATATGCATGCTTCACTAAACAACGTGTTGATTGGTATAGTTCGGCTAGCTCGCCTTCACCAGCATGTTTCGATATGCTGACCCTCGTTGAAACAGGTTCTCCGCACCAAGGCGAACCGAGCGAGGAGCCGAAGTCGTCTTTCCGATCCAGTCCAGCTGTTGGCGCATCTTCACCGCGCCCCCTTGAAGCATTTTGAAGCCAGAAGCTGCAACTCTTCATACACAAATGCAGCTCCGTGGCAAAGCCGTCCTCCAGCCTGGAGGTCTTTATCATTTTGAGTTTATAAAGGGATGTAATGTACATGACTGCTATCTCATTTTGAGTCAACACTTTTGTAAGCCGTTCGGCATATTAGCTGACTCGTTCAGGAGTTTGTAATAGATGTTCATTATCAATAAAGAGAACTTTTCCATGTTTCAAATCTGTGTTTCAATTTATCTGCGTACTCTGAATATGTGCTTGCTATGCAAATCATTAAAGCCTTGTGCGGGCGCAACCCCAGGCCCGCACGGCGGTCACGATTCGGGGGACGCCTCAACGATTCTACGGAATCGGGTCGTGACACATACGTCCAAGCGTTTCTCCGTGGGGTGCTCCGGTACTGTTCGTAAAGAAGAAAGATGGATCCATGCGGCTGTGTATTGACTACCGAGAATTAAATAAGGCGACCGTTCGGAATCAGTACCCTTTGCCAAGGATATATGACTTATTTGATCAGCTGCAAGGTGCTACAGTTTTCTCTAAAGTTGATCTCAGGTCAGGGTATCACTAGTTGAAAATCAAACCAGAAGATATTCATAAATCTGCGTTCAGAACCCGTTACGGACACTATGAGTTTCTCGTGATGTCGTTCAGCTTAATGAACGCCCCTGCAACTTTCATAGATCTGATGAACCGCATGTTTCGGCCGTACGTAGACAAGTTTGTCGTCGTATTCATTGACGACATCCTGATATATTCCAAGAACGAGGCGGAACACAAGGAACACCTGAAGATCGTGTTGCAGACATTACGAGAACATAAGTTGTTCGCTAAGCTCAGCAAGTGCGAGTTCTGGTTGAACAGCGTGGCATTCCTTGGTCATGTCGTCTCGGCCGAAGGCGTCGCCGTAGACCCGAAGAAAATAGAGGCGGTGGTGGACTGGAAACAACCTACGTCAGCCAGCGAAATTCGAAGATTTCTCGGCCTAGCAGGATATTACCGTAGGTTCGTGAAAAATTTCTCTAAACTGGCCTCGCCTTTGACTCGCCTTACTCAGAAAGGGATTGTATACAAATGGAGTGATGAATACGAAGCCAGCTTTAGTGAACTTAAGCGGCATCTTATTTCAGCTCCAATTCTTGCACTTCCAGATGGGGTAGAAGAGTTTTAGATATACAGTTATGCTTCAAGACTTGGATTGGGATATGTACTCATGCAACGGGATAAGGTAATATTGTACGCCTCCAGGCAACTGAAGCCGCACGAGAAAAACTACCCGACACACGATTTGGAATTGGCGGCGATTGTATTTGCACTGAAGTTGTGGAGGCATTATCTTTATGGTGTTGCTTGCAAAATCTTCACAGATCACAAGAACCTCAAGTATCTATTCACCCAACGGGAATTGAACCTCCGGCAGCGGCGTTGGCTAGAACTTATTAAGGACTATGATCTAACGATCGCTCATACTCTGGGCAAGGGAAACGTCGTTGCTGATGCTCTGAGTCAAAAGCACGTGGGCTCGTTATCTATAAACAACCGTTTACTTCAAGATCTTGAGGCGATGGACATCGAGTTCCGAGTTCGGCATCAAGGCGTGCAGCTGGCACCACTCCACCTTGAACCGAGTTTACGTGGTAGAATCAAATCAGCTCAGGAGGGCGATCAGTTCCTAGCGAAGGTACGCGGATTGATCTCGGCGGGGAAGACGCCTGACTTTGTGGCAGGCGAAGATGGGGCCTTACAAATGAAAGGAAGGCTATGCGTCCCTAGCGACCCTGAACTCCGAAGGGAAATTATGGCAGAAGCACACTACGCAAAGTATTCTTTGCATCCGGGGAGCACTAAGATGTACAAGGACTCACACAGTACCTTCTGGTGGCAAGGTATGAAGCGGGATGTGGCGACCTTTGTGTCACAGTGCATGGCCTGCCAACAGATAAAAGCTGAACATTAGAGGCCCGGCGGGGAGATGCAGAACCTCGCTATTCCCGAGTGGAAATGAGACAACATCACTATGGATTTCATTATGAGATTTTCGAAGACGCCACGGGGGCATGATGCAATTTGGGTCATAGTTGATCGTTTGACCAAATCAGCCCACTTTCTGCCTATAAAAGTTGCGTGGAGCGTCGATCGGTTAGCATAGATCTACATAGACGAGATTGTTCGATTACACGGAGCGCCTGCTTCTATCGTCTCTGACCGTGACGGACATTTCTTATCTCGTTTCTGGACTAGCCTACAGTCTGCTTTGGGAACCAAGCTACAGTTCAGTACCGCATACCACCCCCAGACTGATGGCCAAACAGAGAGGACAAATCAGATACTTGAAGATATGTTACGGCTGTATACGATCGATTTAAAGACTAGTTGGGACACGCACCTTCCGTTGGCGGAGTTTGCGTACAACAACATCTACCAATCGAGCAACCAGATGGCACCGTACGAGCACTCTATGGGCGCAAGTGTCAATCAACAATCTGTTGGGACGAAGTCGGCGAGCGGCAGGTACTCGGGCCAGAGCTGGTGGAGCAGGCAGTCGAGAAAGTTCGCTTGATTCGGGAAAGACTCTGCACTGCGCAGAGTCGACAGAAAAGCTATGCCGATACTCATCGTAGGCCTTTGGAGTTCATGGTCGGGGATCATATCTTCTTGAAAGTGATGCCGATGCGTGGAGTGATGCGTTTCGGTGTGAAGGGCAAACTGAGTCCCAGGTTTGTCGGGCCCTTTAAAATACTAGAACGGGTGGCAGCTGTGGCATATCGGATTGCACTACCTCCCGCCTTGGCTGGAGTGCACGACGTATTCCACGTTTCTCAACTTCGAAAGTATGTGCATGACTCGAGTCATGTAGTTAGCTTCGAACAGCTAGAATTGCGCACGGATTTGTCATACTCAGAGGAGCCGGCACAGATCTTGGATCGTAAGGAAAAAGTACTTCGCAACCATACGATGTCCTTGATTCGCGTGCTGTGGCAGAACCATACAGTTGGAGAATCAACCTGGGAAGTGGAATCGGAGATGAAGGAGAAGTATCCTTCGTTATTCATTGAGTCGGAGGTAGGCCTTGTTCTTAAGTTTTGGGTCGAAACTTTTTCTTAGTGGTATATTATGTAGTGCCTCAAATCCCGATCCGACCGGGACGAGCACTATGTAATTAGGCTTGTGGCTAGTCCGTCTGAGTCGTAACTTAGATCTCGGCATCTTCTTGCCACGGACGAAATACGATGATCCTTTCCAACTCATGGAAAGGCCTCTATTGAAACGAGTCCAATAGTTTTCGTGTTTTGGTTGCTTGGTTTTCTTGATTGCCGCTTTGGGATTTTGATTTGGTGTTGCTTTCGATTTGCTTGGTTTTCGCTGTTGGTTTTATCGTTTAGAGCTTGGATTTTGGGGAGTTCGGCAAGGAAGGATATGCAAGGTTTCTAACTCGGTGCTTGTGCTATTTCAGGTCCGCGTAACTGACGTTTGATCGTCGCTAGCGGGATTCCTAGTTTTAGCCTCTTTTCCCTTAACCAGTGAGTGGTTTGGTCCCTTCTTTCCTACTTCTTCATGCCAACATCTTTAAGTTTCAAACGTTCACTCGATGATGCCCGATTGGACGTCTAGGAAATCCTTAGCCACAAGGCATGCCAGCCACTAAGAAAGGAACAAGAGATTTGTAGACTAATTTATCATATGCTTGCACACCTTATAATTTGAGCTTGTTTATAAGGAAAGTTGGTTGTTGGTGGCGGCCTGGTGCCTCGGATAGAGTTTGGACTTATGGAATAACTGAATCGGAACACCGCTTGAGAAAATATGAACTATTGCATGAGATATATATATGTTGCTGCTTTACTTCTTCTGTTTATTTCGATGCATTGTATGTAATATGAATTATTCATGCATTTGTATGGTCTGGGACAACTTGTGCACAGGGTTTGGCATTTCCTCGAAACGGCTTTCCGGGGCACTAGAACCGTATCGATCCAGAGAGAAATATTTGATTCGTGCCCGTCACGATGCATACCGGGACCTCCAGCAGGGCTTGCTACCCGGGCTGATAGGGCGCACCGCTAATGCTTGAAATATGTCCCTAAGGTGTCGATCACACCAATGACCGCATAGAATAGAACGCATGCTAACTTATTGTCTTGTGCAGATGGTAAGTATACTTATGTTTCGTTTCAGGGAAGGCGTGCATCGATTGAGTAAGCAATCGGTGTACTGGTTGGATTCAATGCTATTTTCATTTCTATCAAAACATGCAACTGATATGAATTGATTTCACTTGCTTCCTATTAGAAGCTATCTTAATGCATGCTCGCCCCTAACAAGCTAGTGTCGATTTAGTCGAGTGGGTTCATCCCGCTCACCAGTATAAGTTGAGTACTGACCCACGTTGTGGGCAACTATTTCAGGCACTCAGACGGTGCAACGCTAGAGCATAGCGAGGATGCGTTAGGAGCACCTCTATTTTGAAGTATAGCTGGAGTCAGTTTATTTTGGAGGCATGGACTTCAATCTATACAAGGGCGTAATGTGCAAACGACGTGGACTATCTGACGGAGCACGCCCTGCATTTTGAGTTATCTTTTGTAATGCAATTCAATAGCCGAGAAGGCGCATCAATGTAAACTCTATGTAAATTACTTTGAATTATCAATGAAAAAGTATGTTTCTTCCGCATTTGCGTTCAAATCTCTGTGAATGTGTTTTATCAATTGTGTTTCAAAATGGGTTCCTAAAATTGTAAGTTCTTGCCTTGTGCGAGCGCAACTCCAGGCTCGCACAGCATCACGCCCCAAGCGAGGACAAATCGGTTCCGTAAAGGATCCGGCGAGGACGATTGACCCTTTCGGGATCGGGGCATGACAGATAGCTCCGATGAACCTATCTTTGCCTAGCCTTCACACTTAAAATATGGATGATACATGCTAGTCGTTAGGCAAATCACTTGTTGCATGCTAATAAAATAAGTTAACTAAGGGAATAATCCCATACTTTATTTGTTTGTATAGAACATGAAAATGAAACATGGATTATAGTTGGATCCTCACACTAACCCCTTAGACCTGTGCTAGCATAAATCCTTATGTTTTAAAGTAAACTATGTTGCTTGATCCTTATAGTGCTTAACTTTTATACTATTTCAATGCTTATCACATAGACTATGCCACTGTTCAGCACTTCACTTCATATGGTTCACTCAGTTGAGGCAGAAAAACTATCAAAATAGTCGTTTCGTGCCAAGTAATGGAAACATAAAAAGGCTTCGAGACCGTTAGGTCGCCAAGGCAGTTTTCGTACAGGAAGCTACATAAGTTAGTAAAACATAGAAAGAATGATTGGCTCAGGGAGCCCAGTTTGGTTTGAGATTCAGAGAATTTTTTGAGCAGTACAGAAAAGAAGAAAAGAAGAAGAAAAGAAAAGGGACTTGCATGGTCTCGGACAACTTGTGCACAAGAATTATGGTTTCTGTGAACGGTCGCTGGGACACCAAACCTAATTCGACCTAGGCGGAACTCCGATAGTTACGCTATAAGATCTAGCACGGGTAAGTTTAAAACTTGTAGCGGAGCTCGCTACTCGCGACTGCAAGGACTACCGTCTTACTGCGACTATGTGCATAATGACTTGTGGTGCTAGTGACCTTCACTTTATATAGACTAAGTTTTGCTCGATTATGACAATCTGCGTGTGAGTCATTGGACTTGAGGCAAGTAAAGGATTCACGGCACACCGCATGTAGGTCGTTAATTGTCCAAGGAAAGGATGCACGACACATATATATTTAGAGAATGAAGACACTTTACACTATTTAGTTCAATCATATCATGTCTGTAGCGAAGACACGTTCAAGACACTTTAATTTTCATATGAGATCTTTGATTCATTATATATATATGCTTGGTTAACTTGATTCATCTTTGGGCAGGGAAGGACGTTTGATAAGTTGGTAAGTTGTGCCATATTTACTCATAATTGTACGACACTTTATATCTGCAACACGAGTAAGACTTTATATCACATGACATAAAATTGATCCTAAGCCAAGCCCAGAAAGACAACAAAATAGTTGGTGCACATAACTAAAGAAACGTATTTGGTTTTGTTGAGTGGGCGAGAAGACTCCCCATCATTGCATTCAATTACTGATAATCCACCAAATTGCTTGCAGGGTGTGGGAGCAACTCGTTTGGTACGAAGTTTCCTTCGTACTCGTTAAGGCATAGAGTTTGTTTTGGAGCCTTTGAGCATTGTGGCTGGATCTGAAGCACCATATATAAGACATAATGTAGTGGAACATCGACTATTATATCATTCCTAAATTTGTAAGGCGCTTGGCACGTTTTCTTTGTTTTGAGAGAGAGAGAGAGAGAGAGAGAGGGAGAGAGAGAGAGAGAGAGAGACTGAGCAATTGTAATATTCGGCCTAATATTGTTGTAACCTTTGTTCAAATATTAATAAAGAGATTGTTTCATTTCATACTTGTGTTATTCAATTTATGTTGCTTGGGGACTATTTGCGCTACTCTGTGGCATAGCATTTCATCGACCATTTTGGTGCTTTCCTTGCGCGAGTGCAACTTAGGCTCGCGCGGCATCACATCCATGCGAGGATATTCGGCCCTCTGAGGCTGGGATATTACATATTGGTATTAGAGTACTGCTTTACGTCCTTGGCCTCGTATTGATTCTTTCTGCTTTAAACTTCGTTCGTGGGTAATGTACCGATGTTTTCTCTCGATGTTCCGCGAGATGATCCATACAACAAGTCTAGATATTTTAATGAATCTTATCGGATATTTTGGCTGAACATGATAGCTATGCAAATACCTTGTTGTCTGAGCAAAGGGCATTACATATTAGACATGTTGATTCGAGCGAGTTTTGTGCAAAATCAGAATATCGTTCAGACAAGAATAAGTAGGATTCAAATCATGGGTTTGTGGATTATGATCAATAGATGTGCTATCAGAAGATAATATGCTAAGTGAATATAGAGGATTGTGCTTGAATTTTAAGGAATGAATAGGTTGGATGGTGTGAGTTTGATTTTGAATGATTACACTCAAATTTTGAGGAATGGATTGGTCGAATATTCAAATAGATCGTTCGTGATTGGAAATTCGATTTTGAGAATGTATCAAATGTCTTGAACTCTGTGTGGTGTATGGGGTAACTTGGAGACGTTCTTTGGGTCAAGAATTTCTAGGTAGCAATGAGTCGATCAACAAGCGAAGTGATTGCGCAACGACTTAGAATGAGTGTTGTCTAGTTAGCGTGAATTCGAATATCTCATATGAAGTTCGTTTGAACGATTTGTGGATGAGTTGTGTGAATCGAAAATAGTATTGAATAAGGATTCAGAATGGTAAAACGAATGACTTAGTCGAGCAGTCATCATGGATCATATACGTAAGTACGGATTGAATCAAATAAAATGAAACTTAGAGTTGTGACTGAAGACTCAAGGACATCAGAGTTACCACGATGGGAAGATAGAGCGCATGGAAGTTAGGATTTGAAAGATATGAAAATAACTCGGAGGATTGAGAAAGGATATCGCTTGATAGAATTGAGTTGAGTATGGTTGTTTTGGTTTCGAATCGGGATGAGTTGATACTATTAAAGAATTATGTTACTCTAGAAATGGACATAGACGATAACGGACTTGATCTTAAACTTGGACAAGATGATCTTATAAATCATTCGAAAGATAGCATGGGATGAAACGAAATGGTGTTAAGCGAAGGGATGATTTCTTAGTTGTACGAATATACTTGAGGATATCGAAATGCATCGAGAATAAACAGACTTTGGCTTGAAGATTTTTTACTCGAATAAATGATGGATAGATTATCGAATTAAAACTTTAAACTTGGTTGTTTTGAGGAATGCTAGATGACGACTATGGATTAATAGAACGGTAATGTTAAAATTCGGATGACTTGGCTAGCGAATGTTGATTGTGGCATGAATGGTTATTAGATTGACTCAACTTGATGGATGTTAAAATTTTTAGCGATTAATCATTGACTTGGCGTAACGGATCGATGACTTTAGAAAAATTGAGATTTATTTATGACTTGGATGGAACGAGTACGCGATAGTGAATGGTTCAATGAATTTAGGGTTGCACGAACTTATGGTTTGAGGATACTAGTGAATCAAATACATGTATTGAGGATGAGTTAGTCAAAATTGAAGCAAGTTATGCTCGGTGGATTGATGATCAAATACATGAGTTGTGTCGGACAACTTAGAATTTATGATTGAGATCGGTGACTTAGAAATTTGAATCATGAATTGATGATCTAGACTTAGAAAAATGGATAGGTGGATTCTTTCAGAGATATTTTAGGGGATAGATTATGCGAATTGCTAGGTTTAACGTGCGACATCATAATGTATCAAGGATATGGCTGGGTGGATTTAACTTAGGAACGATTTTGCTGAACAGACTCGAACCCAATGAACGAGATATTGTTGATGCGAGTAGGATGATCTATGCTTGATGTTTAAAAATTTGGGTAGAGGGAGCTTGGGTAGAATATCCCATACGAACGGACTATGGCTTAACCTTAGAGTTGGGGTGAACAGTACAGTGCTTTGGATTGCAAGTCGAGGATGCTGATTTTGATTTATAACTATGACCTGGAGAGTTGACCAAGTAGTTAGGCAGAAAACCCTATGTTGAGTGATAGAACTGGTGTGATCGACCTTAGCCAGATGTAGAGTTAGTTTTTGGTTTTGAGGTGTGCGCTAGAATTTTTGATGTTTGATCGAATGAAACAGATTATGATATTTGGATATTGATCGGTTGGTTGATTTACTTGAAGTTGGATAGATCATGAGATTGATGAATAAGATGGTATTGAGGATTGATCGGATTTATTTTATCTTCGGACGTATAAAATTGATCAAGGAAGTTGGACGAATCGAATTGAATCAAAATTGAAATTGTGTGCTCGAAAGACGTATTCGACGATAGTGCAATACATTGTGTTTGAATTGGATTTAAATTGGTTTGGATTTTGATTGACCACCGCCCGAGGTATCGTGGTGATTTCGTAAGATGAGAATATTGGAGATAATTGATCGTGTCATTTTGAGGATTGATTGGAAGGATAGATAGATTGTTGATGAAACAAAAAATAATTTGGATGGTTCGAATTTTATGTCGTTGGACAAAAAGTTGAGGAAAGAAATGAATGCAAGTGATAGGTTCAAAGGAAAGAGTTGGATTGGGATTATGTTTGGAAGATTGAATGAGAGTGGATTTACACTAAATCAGATTCAAACGATGTCATCGAAATTGAAATCACATTTGGAAAAGTATAAAGGATTCGGTTTTGGTTGGGTGTTTCTAAGTGTTAGAAAGTTTTCGGAAGATAGAACGTAGACGAATCGAACGATAACTTCGGAAGATAGTGAAATTTCCTTAGCGAGTATGAATGATGGCTCAAAATGGGGGATTGCTTGTCGAGATATGATTGAACTTAGACCTTGATGCAGACGAGTTTGAAAGATTGGTTGGGATTCATATGTAAGTCTTAAGGATTGTTGGGATTTGGTTAAGTGTAACACTAGGTTTTGATCGAGCGACGTCGAATAATCTGTTGGGATATGTTCGGGATTTAGAAGAGCGAGGTATAGAGTTCGGATGGGTTTGCCCTAGCCCTAAGTTTTTCGTGCGCAGTGAGTTATAGCAATACCCCGTATTTGTGTAGTGTAGCTCTGCGTGAGGTGCAGTAGAGATTATGGTAGAAGATTCGATGGTTAGGTTTCGGAGATAGTCAATTTGAATTGAATGATATAGTTGTTTGAGAAAATTTGACTAAGGCATGAACGTAGTTTAAATCGAGAAAATGAATAGAAGAACGTAGTTCAGGTGATTTTGAAAGTTAGGCAAGATGTTTCTGAGTTGGAGATAGAAGTGGTGCAGTAGGATGAGTGCGCTAAGAAAGTTTCGAGGACAAAATTTTTTCTGAGTTGTGTATTATGTAACAACCCGCTCCGCTCAGTTCAGCTAGACGATTCAAACTGCACAACGATGAAATGACATTCAGACTTGGCAAATTTAGTGGTTCGTTCGGGGTCCCACTCGACCGAGACGAGTTCCCGCTCAGGTGGGTAGCTCCGATAAACCTATCTTTGCCTGGCCTTCACACTTGCAATATAGATGATACATGCTAGTCTCTAGGAAAATTACCTGTTGCATGGTAATAAAAGAAGTGAACCAACCTAGTTAAGGGAATAATCCTACTCTTTATCTGTTTGTATAGAACATGAAAATGAAACATGGATTATAGTTGGATCCTAGCACTATCTCCTTAGACTTGTGCTAGCATAAATTCTTATGTTTTAAAGTAGACTATGTTGCTTTCTCCTTATAGTGCTTAACTTTCATACTATTTCAATGCTTATCACATAGACTATGCCATTATTTAGCATTTCACTTCATATAGTTCACTCAGTTGAGGTAGAAAGACTATAAAAAAAGTCGTTCTGAGCTAAATAATGAAAACATGGAAAGGCTTCGGGACCATTAGGTCGTCAAGGTAGTTCCTGTACCGGGAGCTGCATAAGTTACTAAAACATAGAAAGAATGAATGACTCGGGGATCCCAGTTTGGTTTAAGATTCAAATAATGGTTTGAGTAGTACAAAAGAGAGAAAAAAAAAGAGAGACTTGCATGGTCGCAGACAACTTGTGCATAAGGGTTATGGTTCCTGTGAACGGCCGTCGGGACACCGGGCCCGATTCGACCTAGGCGAAACTCTGATAGTTGCGCTAGAAGAGCTAGCATAGGTAAGTTCGGGACTTGTAGCGGAGCTCGCTAGTCGCGACTGCAAGGACTACCTTCTTACTGCGATTATGTCCATAATGGCTTGTGGTGCCAATGACATTCACTTCATATAGACTAAGTTTGGCTTGATTGCGGCAATCCGTGTGTGAGTCATTAGACTTGAGGCAAGTAACAGATGCACGACACACCATCTACAGGTCATTAAATATCCAAGGAAAGGATGCATGACTTACACACACACACACACACACACACACACACACACACACACACACACACACACACACATATATATATATATATATATATATATATATATATATATATATATAGGGAGAGAGAGAGAGAGAGAGAGAGAGAGAGAGAGAGAGAATGAAGGCACAGTACACTATTTAGTTCAATCATATCATGTTTGTGGCAAAGACACATTTAAGACACGTTGAGTTTCATATGCAATCTTTGATCCATTATATATATACGCTTGGTTAACTTGATTCATCTTTGGGCAGGGAAGGACGTTTGGTAAGTTGATAAGTTATGCCATATTTACTCATAATTATGCGACACTTATATTTGCAACATGAGTTAGGCTTTTTATCACATGCCATGAAATCGATCCTAAGTGAAGACTAGAAAGACAACAAAATAGTTGGTGTATATAACTAAATAAACGTGTTTGGTTTTGTTGAGTTGGCGAGAAGCCTCCCCACTAGTGAATTTAATGTACTGATAATCCAACAGATTGTTTGCTGGGTGTGGAAGAAACTCGTTCGGTACAGAGTTTCCTTCGTGCGTGCTAAGGCGTGGAGTTCATTATGGAGCCTTGGAGCATTGCGGCTGGAGCTGAAGCACTTTATATAGTACATAATGTAGTGGAACATCGCCTAAAATATTATTTCTAAAGTTGTAAGCCGCTTGGCATATTTTCTTTGTTTTGAGAGAGAGAGAGCCTAAGCGATTGTAATATTCGTCCTATGGCCGTTGTAACCTTTGTTCAAATATCAATAAAGAGATTGTTTCATTTCATACTTGTGTTATTCAATTTATGCTGCTTGGGGACTATATGCACGACTTTGTGGCTTAGCATTTCATCTACCATTTTGGTGCTTGCCTTGTTAGAGCGCAACTTAGGCTCGTACGGTATCACGCCCATGCGAGGACGTTCGATCCTCTAAGGCTGGGTCATGACATATATGTTATATCGCTGATACTGAAACTGATGCTTTCAAAAAGCTCTTGATACGTACTCAAACTGTGACACCTTTGTTGCCTTCGACTTTTTTAGCTTCTTTGACACATGGATGATGCTCATTGCACTTTCAGGGTATTCTCTACATAGGTTGTGAACCCTACCCAACACCAACAAACCTTTTTCTTCCCAACTAGGTAAAGGAGTTTGCCATTACGATGATCTACCTACAGTACTTAAATTTTTTTCCTTGATAGAACCTTTGTGAGCATATTTGTACTATTGTTCTATGTTTGAACCTTCTCAAGTGTCATGTCCTTCACCTCATGCACATCTTGTATCTAGTGATACAGAGTTTCAATATGCTTGGACCGACTATAAAATGTTAGGTTCTTCCTAAGGTGAATAGCACCTTGGTTATCACAAAGCAAAAATACTGGTCTTGATTGAGCATCATTTTCTATAGGAACTTCTTCATCCATAATAACTTCTTGCAAGCCTTAGTCGTCGCAATAAACTCTGCCTCTATCGTAGACAAGGAAACACACTTCAGCAATTGTGACTACTACGAAACTGCTTCACTAGAAAATATTATGACATAGTCCAAAGTCGATCTCGTTGCATCCGCATCTACAATCATATCAGTATCGGTATACCCAACAAGTTTTGACTTGTCACTTCCGAATGAATGTTTCCAATCAACATTGCCCTGAAGATATCAAAGAATCCACTTGACCGCACTATAATACATCCTCCCTGGATTGGAAAGATACATGCTAACCACACCAACGTCATGAGAAATGTTTGGCATTGTATACATCATCACATATATAAGACTCTCTACTGTAGAAGCATAAATAACTCGCTTCATATCTTCCTTGTTATCCTCGGTAAGTGGACATTGCTCTGCAGTGAAGTTAAAGTTAGCTGGAAGGGAGTTGCTTACTTTTTTTGACCTGTCCATCCCGAAACATTAAAGTACTCGATGAATGTACTATTTTTAGGATAGCCACAACAACTAACCCCTCACCCACCCCTCTCTCTCTCTCTCTCTCTCCCTCTCTTTCGGCTCATATTTATCCCAAGAATAATCTATATTGTGGCCAAATCCTTGAAAGAGAATGACATGCCTAATTGGCGCTTCAACTTCGCTATCTTTGTTGCATTTTGTCTCACCAATAGCATATCATCGATATAGAAAATTAAAATGATAAAATAATCCTTGGCAAAATATTTCACAAACACACAATGATCCGATGTCGTACGAGCACAACCATTCACCCCTATAAACTATTCGAACTTTCTGTACTATTGTTGCGGAGCCTACTTCAGACCATACAAGCTCTTCTTTTAATCGCCAAACTAAATTTGACTTGCCCTTCTCATAGAATCTCTCTGGCTATTCCATGTATAATTTCTCCTCTAAATCATCGTGGAGAAATTGCATCTTCACGTCCATCTGCTCAATCGCTAAATTGAAACCAGCGGCTAAAGCTAGCACCACCCAGATCGATGACAATTTGAAGGCCGACGAGAATATTTTATCAAAATTTACCTTCTTCTATTGATTGTAGCCTTTGAATACTAGCCTCGTTTTGTATCGAGGGTGAGTAACATATTGTGTCTACTTCATTGTGAACACCTATCGATTCTTTAAAACCTTCTTTCTTTGGTTAACTACACCAGCTCATAAGTGGAGTTCGCTTGTGAGGAAATCTTCTCCTGCATGGTCTGCATCTACTTTTGCATATAATCATCTTCTATCACCTCTACGAAGCTGTCACGCCGCAGTCCCAAAATACCGAGAGACTAAGCATGTGGCAAAGGCCAACAACACACTCTAATGGGCAAAACCAATTTAATGGACCCATTATGGTGTACTTAAGCTGTAAAACAATAGTAAAGGTTTACGATACTAATTCTAATCACATCCATAGAAGATAACCACAGTTCAAATATCAGAATAATCAACATGAAAGAATAATCAACAAGTCTCAAAAAATATCTCGGGGAACAACCCGATAATGAGTTTAATACATAAGCCCACGAGACATGAAATAGAGTATCAAGAACAGAAATGACTGAGTATGTATAAAGTAGATACTCAGGAGAAATCCTCGGGCATCACCTCGTCCTCTAGTGCGGGTACTGCTCCAATGTCTGCTCCTATCCCGTATACCTCGGGGTAGATCTCCTCTACTAAACCTGGGGACATAATCTGGATTTCAGGTCCTCAGTGGACATAGCAAGGTACAAGAATAACTCAAGCCAAATAAATGCAGTATAAAAAGATGTATCAATAGAACAAACTATGTAAACAGCTAAGTGATATACAAAATGAGAGCATCACTAGAACTCAGGCTGAGACTACTACAAGCTCTGTGTCGGGGAGCCGGTAGGAGTTATATTACTAGTAGAGTTCCTAGCCCTGATGTAGAGTATAGAGCCTCACAATAATATATATATATATATATATATATATATATATATATATATATATAATCAGCCTGTAGCTTGTGTGTCTCTCCCCACCCAATGTAACCTCACGTCTCATAGCTATGACACGCCAGATCATATCTAATGCAGCAAGTCATAATGATAGCTATGTAATATCTATGTCACAAATCCTGTAATCCTATACAGAATCACCATGAATATCTCATGAAAGATTATGTCTCATGAATTGTGTCAAGTGTCCTATGGTATGACGTACTTGATAATGCAAGCACGAAAATGTATAGGATCGCGATATCAATCTCTAAGTGACGTTACACAACTCCGCGTACGGTGTTGACACCCGAATATTATTCGGACGTTAAGCAATATCACATGGTCCTAGGTTGAACAGATACATCATATAAATAAATCAAGAGAATAATATAAAGCAAGTACTGCAAGATTGACAAGGTATACTTGCCTGGGGTTTGAATTCCTCCAATTATTCCAGTAACAGCAAGATCTTCAGGTAACCCTCCGGATGCTGAAATAAATATTACCATCATATTCAGAAGATATAAAATAGTTAGGATTGCTTATCCATAAGTCCAATTTGGACACAGGGACAAAATTGACAGTTTTTGGTCAAAGCGGGATCAACATGTGGCCCACTTCGCACCAAAAAATATGCCAGAGACAAAGTTCTCCAAATTCGTCAAATTTAGTGTCTACGAGTCCGGAACGATGATACAAACCCAACGAAATATCCATAACTGGATTTCGATGAGTCGATCACAAAATCGCCCGTCAAGTGGAGCCGTGGGGCCCGCGATACGGGATTTTGTCAACGTTCTCAGAATCGAATCAAACTTGGGTCACAGGACCAGCGTATCGCTACGAGTTCGATGGTGCAAGTTTTATTTCGAAAAGACGAGCACACACAAAGTTACAACGAGTTTCAGAACAGGCCCGATACGGGGCAATTTCGACGGATACGCGTTGATTCCAGTGTGCACGCACATCCAAATCAACTTCCGTAAAATCCCACACGTCCGCATTGACGGTGCGCACCTATCGGTAAAATTCGCACACGACCAAGTCGCCTCGTTTAGCAGGACGCACCCAGTTCGGGAAAATTTGGATTTTATTTAACCAAGTTTTTGGTCAACTTCACCCGAGAATAAATTACAATCTACAGCACAATAAAATAAACTATTACAGGATTTTAAAACTTGGTTATATGGTCTAAATTACTGTTCAAGTAAATTTTAGAATTAGTAAGCAGGTTGGTCGTAAAACGGCCGTGAACTTGTAAGTTCGGGACAATTTCTGAATTTCAGAAATAGGGGTAAATTTTTCTGTTTTTGCATCGCAATTTGCGATCGACATAGGACACGATATCCCAGTCTAAGGGCATGGGGTTCAAGAGGGTCAAGTAGGGAACGTGTCGTAATAGACCGTTCGAACATCGGCACGACGAGGATAGATAAATGCTCACCAAAATAGGATATCGAAAATGACCGTATTTCGCGTACGCGGGGTGGCACGACGGTACTCGGCCGATGGCGGCGGCGATGTGCGGGTCAGCGTGGCCAGAACTGAGGCTGCTCGAGGTCGCCGAAGGGGAGCTGCAGCGGTGTTGGAGGAGCTCGGGTGACAGCGGGGGCGGATAGCGGTAGTGATTGTGAAGGGGGTCGGTGGATGATGGTGGAGGCAGCGGGGTCGAGGGTCCATGGCAGATGGGAGCTTGCGGTGGAGGATCGTCGGTGATGGCGGAGCGGCGTCGGGGTGAAGATGTCGAAGGGGAGACGGTGGCCGGTGGTGACGTGGTAGCAGCGGTGGGTGATGTCGGAAAGGGGTTCGACGGTGGGGGTTTATATAGGGCACGACGGGGAGGAGAAGGGGCACGACGGTTGCTGGCGGGGAGAGGAGAGGCCGATCGTTGGCGGAGGCGGTGAGACGCGGGAAGACGACAAGGTCGCGGCGGTTACGGAAATCAGCAGTCGTCGGTTTAATTGGGGGATCATTGTAGCAGAGGGTAGTGGGTTCGGGTACGGATTTTGAAGGTGGGTACGAATCCGACCCGTTAGGGTTTGGGTTGGGTCAGTTCGGTTCAGGATTTGGTTTGGGTTGGTTCAGGATGGGTTTAACCCGGTTCATTTTGGTTTAATTAAAAACATTATTTTTAGGTCTTTAAAAATAGTTTTTGGGTCCAATAAATTCTAAGAAAATTACAGTATGTATAACTTTTTATTTAACACTCAAAAAATATTATTTTCATAATATTTTAATATTTAATTTAATATTTAAAAATATTTAATTCTAGAAAACATTTATTTTAATTAGTTAAAAATCTCAGAAAAATTCTAAAAAATTATTTTTTAAATTCTGAAAAATTCGGGTGTTTACAATCTACCCTCCTTAAAAGAATTACGTTCTCGAAATTAAGAAAATAAAACATAACCAGTCAGAAGAGATGACACGGTTGCAAGACATGTTGGAAATACGACACAAAGGATAAAGAATTATGAACAAAGAGAAATCGATAGGAAGGGTGAGGGTTAAGCAGAACACGTAGGGAAGGAATAAAAATATTTTCCTAGGCAATGTGAGATAAGTAATTCAAGAGTAAAAGAATCTGGTTAGAGCAAGAAAAACTACATCTTAGGAAAACTTGGTATCAAATACTAACAAATTCATATTAATAGGCTTAGGCTAGGGAGTGGACTAACAAGAACGTGCTAAAGCATTACTAGGAATAAATAGCTATGATAGAACTTAAATCTTACTCGTATTCGCTACTCCTCGAGTCTGTGCGTCCTCCATCGTCATCGCAAAAGCCTGTCCACGTACTTGTGGTGGTGTCCTCTGCTGTTGTTGGGCCTCTTGATAAACCTGCTGTTGGGCTTGCATCATTGCGTATAATATTTGGAATATCTGCTGACCATCTATAAGCTGTCTTGGTGGAAAATTAGGCATCGGTGGAGTAAAATACGACAATGGTGGAATATCGTCTTGCCAAAATCTTAAGGCATGCTGATTTGCTTGATTGCTTTGTTGTGTTGTTTGACCTCCACCTACTGGTGTCATTTTATCGTCGTAGGTGACAACTGTAACTTGTGGTATTCCTGCAGGAGTGTCATCGCTTGCTTGTAGATCCATTACTCTATATCCAAAATAAACTATAAAAGGCGCACAGAGGAATCAAGGCAGGATGCAAGTCAAGAATTTATTTTGAAGTCGATATAGAGGTCAAGAACGAATCAATCAAGTGGATGAGATCCTATAACTTATCCTATCCTTATCGCAGGCTTGCTCGGTCCCTTAGTTAAAACTAAAACAATTTAGTCGTTGACCTGCATGGGCCACCAAAAACTATGTCATGCCCCAGTCCCAAAATACCGTGGGACTAAACACGTGGCAATGGCCAGCAGCACACTCCAATGGGCAAACCCAATTTAATGGACCCATTAGGGTGTACTTAAGCGATAAAACAACAGTAAAGGTTTATGATACTAATTCTAATCTCATCCATAGAAGATAATCATAGTTCAATATCAGAATAATCAACATGAAATAATAATCAACAAGTCTCAATAATATATCTCGAGGAACAACCCGATAATGAGTTTAATACAGAAACCTACGAGACATGAAATAGAGTATCAAAAATAGAAATGACTAAGTATATATAAAGCAGATACTCAGGAAAAATCCTCTGGCATCACCTCGTCCTCTAGTGCTGGTACAACTCCAATGTCTGCTCCAGTCCCGTATACCTCAGGGTAGATCTCCTCTGCTAAACCTGGGGACATAATCCAGATTCCAGGTCCTCATAGGAGATAGCAAGGTACAAGAATAACTCAAGCCAAATAAATGCAGTATATAAAGATGTATCAATAGGGCAAACTATGTAACCAGTAAGTGATATACAAAATGAGAGCATCACTAAAACTCAGGCTGAGACTCTACAAGCTCTGTGTCGGGGAGCCGGTAGCAGTTATATCACTAGTAGAGTGCCTAGCTCTGATGTAGAGTCTAGAGCCTCACAATAATAAATATATATATAAATTATCCTGTAGCCTGTGTGTCTCACCCCACCCAATGTAACCTCACATCTCATATCCTTGACACGCAAGATCATATCTAATGCAGCAAGTCATAATGATAGCTATGTAATATCTATGTCACAAATCTTGTAATCCTATACAGAATTACCATGAATATCTCAAGAAAGATTCTGTCTCATGAATTGTGTCAAGTTTCCTATGGTATGACATACTTGATAATGCAAGCACAAAAATGTATAGGGTCGCGATATCAATCTCTAGGTGACGTTACACAACTCCGCATACGGCGTTGACATCCGAATATTATTCGGACGTTAAGAAATATCACATGGTCCTAGGTTGAACAGATATATCTTATAAATAAATCAAGAGAATAATATAAAGCAAGTACTACAAGATTGGCAAGGTACACTTGCCTGGGGTTTGAATTCCTCCAATTGTTCCAGTAACAACAAGATCTTCAGGTACTCCTCCGGATGCAGAAATAAACATTACCATCATATTCAGAAGATATGAAATAGTTAGGATTACCTATCCATAACTATAATTTGGACACAGCGGCAAAATTGACAATTTCTGGTCAAAGCGGGATCCACATGTGGCCCACTTCGCACCAAAAAATGTGTCAGAGATAAAGTTCTCCTAATTCGTCAAACTTAGTGTCTATGAGTCCAGAACGATGATACGAACTCAACGGAATGTCCAGAACAGGATTCCGATGAGCCGATCACAAAATCGCCCGTCAAGTGGAGCCGTGGGGCCCGCGATACGGGATTTTGTCAACGTTCTCAGAATCGAACCAAACTTGGGTCACAGGACCAGCATATCGCTATGAGTCTGATGGCGTAAGTTTCGTTTTGAAACGACGAGCACACACAAAGTTTCAACGAGTTTTAGAACAGGCCCGATATAGGACAATTTTAACGGATCCGCATTGATTCCGGTGTGCATGCATATCCAAATCAACTTCCACAAAATCCCACACGTCCGCATTGACTGTGCGCACATTTTGGTGAAATTCACACATGACCAAGTCACCTCGTTTAGCGGGACACACCCAGTTGGACAAAATTTAGGTTTTATTTTACCAAGTTTTTGGTCAACTTCATCCGAGAATAGATTAGAATCTATAGCACAATAAAATAAACTATTATAGGGTTTTAAAACTTGGTTATTTGGTCTAAATTACTGTTTAAGTGAATTTCAGAATTAGTAAGCAGGTTGGTCGTAAAACGGCCGTGAACTTGTGAGTTGGGGACCATTTCTGAATTTCAGAAATAGGGGTAAATTTTTCTATTTTTGCGTCACGATTTGCGATCGACACATGACGCGATATCCCAGTCTAAGGGCACGGGGTTCGAGAGGGTCACGTAGGGAACGTGTCGCAATAGACCGTTCGAACATCGGCACGACGAGGAGAGAGAAATGCTCACAGGAACAGAACGTCGGAAACGACCATATTTTGCGTACGCGGGGTTGCGCGACGGTACTCGGCCGACGGCGCTGTGTGGCTGCGGGTCGACGTGGCCGGAACTGAGGCTGCTCGAGGTCGCCGGAGGGGAGCTACGGCGGTGCTGGAGGAGCTCGGGTGACAGCGGGGGCAGACGGCGGTGGTGATTGTGAAGGGGGTCGGTGGTTTATGGTGGAGGCAACGGGGTCGAGGGTCCACGGCGGATGGGAGCTCGCGATGGAGGATCGTCGATGATGGCAGAGCCGCGTCGGGGTAAAGACGTCGAAGGGGAGACAGTGGCCGATGGTGACGTGGTGGCAGAGGTGGGTGATGGCGAAGAGGGGTTCGACGGTGGGGGTTTATATAGGGCACGGCGGGGAGGAGAAGGGGCGGGACGGTTACTGGCAGGGAGAGGAGAGGCTGGCCATTGGCAGAGGCGGGGAGGCGGTGAGACGCGGGAAGACGACGAGGTCGCGGCGGTTACGAAAATCGGCAGTCATCGGTTTAATTGGGGGATCACTGTAGCAGAGGGTAGTGGGTTTGGGTACGGGTTTTGGATGTGGGTACGAATCTGAACCGCTAGGGTTTGGGTTGGGTCAGTTCGGTTCAGGATTTGGTTTGGGTTGGTTCAGGATGGGTTTAACCCGGTTCATTTTGGTTTAATTAAAAACATTGTTTTTAGGTATTTAAAAATAGTTTTTTGGCCCAATAAATTCCAGGAAAATTATAGTATGTCTAATTATTTATTTAACACTCAAAAATATTATTTTCATAATATTTTAATATTTAATTTAATACTTATAAATATATAATTGTAGAAAACATTTATTTTAATTAGTTAAAAATATCAAAAAAATCCCAAAAATTTATTTTTAAAATTCTGAAAAATCTGGGTGTTTACAATCTACCCTCCTTAAAAGAATTGTGTCCTCGCAATTAAGAAAACAAAACATAACTAGTCAAAAGAGATGACATGGTTGTAAGACAGGTTGGAAATACGACACAAAGGATAAAGAATTATGAACAAAGAGAAATTGAGAGGAAGGGTAAGGGTTAAGCAGAACATGTAGGGAAGGAATAAAAATATTTTCCTAGGCAATGTGAGATAAGCAATTCAAGAGTAAAGGAATCTAGTTAGAGCAAGGAAAACTACATCTTACGAAAACTTGGGTATCAAATACTAACAAGTTCATATTACTAGGCTTAGGCTAGGGAGTGGACTAACAAGCACGTGCTAAAGCATTACTAGAAATTGATAGCTATGATAGAACTTAAATCTTACTCGTATTCGCTACTCCTCGAGTCTGTGCGTCCTTCATTGTCATCGCAAAAGCCTGTCCACGTACTTGTGGTGGTATCCTCGGCTGTTGTTGGGCCTCTTGATAAACCTGCTGTTGGGCTTGCATCATTGCGTAGAATATTTGGAACATCTGCTGACCATTTATAAGCTGTCTTGGTGGAAAATTAGGCATCGTTAGAGTAAACTGTGGCAATGGTGGAATATCGTCTTGGCGAAATCTCGAGGCATGCTGATTTGCTTGATTGCTTTGTTGTGTTGTTTGACCTCCACCCACTGGTGTCATTTTATCGTCGTAGGTGACAACTGTAACTTGTGGTATTCCTGCAGGAGTATCATCGCTTGCTTGTAGATCCATTACTCTACATCCAAAATAAACTATAAAAGGTGCACAGAGGAATCAAGGCAGGATCCAAGTCAAGAATTTATTTTGAAGTCGATATAGAGGTCAAGAACGAATCAATCATATGGATGAGATCCTATAACTTTTCCTATCCTTATCGTAGGCTTGCTCGGTCCCTTAGTTGAAATCGAAACAATTTAGTCGTTGACCTGCATGGGCCACCAAAAAAACTATGTCACGCCCCAGTCCCAAAATACCGAGGGAATAAATACGTGGCAATGGCCAGCAGCACACTCCAATGGGCAAACCCAATTTAATAGACCCATTAGGGTGTACTTAAGCCGTAAAACAACAATAAAGGTTTACGATACTAATTCTAATCTCATCCACAGAAGATAATCATAGTTCAAATATTAGAATAATCAACATGAAATAATAATCAACAAGTCTCAATAATATATCTCGAGGAACAACCCGATAATGAGTTTAATACAGAAATCCACGAGACATGAAATAGAGTATCAAGAACAGAAATGACTGAGTATATATAAAGTAGATACTCAGAAGAAATCCTCTAGCATCACCTCGTCCTCTAGTGCTGGTACTGCTCCAATGTCTGCTCATGTCCCATATACCTCGGGGTAGATCTCCTCTGCTAAACCTGGAGACATAATCCAGATTCCAGGTCCTCAGGGGACATAGCAAGGTACAAGAATAACTCAAGCCAAATAAATGCAGTATATAAAGATGTATCAATAGGACAAACTATGTAACCAGCTAAGTGATATGCAAAATGAGAGCATCACTAGAACTCAGGCTGAGACTACTACAAGCTCTGTGTCGGGGAGCCGGTAGCAGTTATATCACTAGTAGAGTGCCTAGCTCTGATGTAGAGTCTAGAGCCTCACAATAATAAATATATATATATATAATCAGCCTGTAGCCTGTGTGTCTCTCCCCACCCAATGTAACCTCATGTCTCATATCCATGACACGCAAGATCATATCTAATGCAGCAAGTCATAATGATAGCTATGTAATATCAATGTCACAAATCCTGTAATCCTATACAGAATCACCATGAATATCTCACAAAATTTTTTGACTCATGAATTGTATCAAGTGTCCTATGGTATGATGTACTTGATAATCCAAGCATAAAAATGTATAGGGTCGCGATATCAATCTCTAGGTAACGTTACACAACTCCGCGTACGGCGTTGACACCCGAATATTATTCGGACGTTAAGCAATGTCACACGGTCCTAGGTTGAACAGATACATCATATAAATAAATCAAGAGAATAATATAAAGCAAGTACTGCAAGATTGGCAAGGTACACTTGCCTGGGGTTTGAATTCCTCCAATTGTTCTAGTAACAGCAAGATCTTCAGCTACTCCTCCGGATGCTGAAATAAATATTACCATAATATTCAGAAGATATGAAATAGTTAGGATTTCTAATCCATAAGTCTAATTTGGATACAGCGGCAAAATTGACAGTTTCTGGTCAAAGCAGGATCCACATGTGGCCCACTTCGCACCAAAAAATGTGCCAGAGACAAATTTCTCTAAATTCGTCAAACTTAGTGTTTATGAGTCCAGAACGATGATACGAACCCAACAAAATATCCAGAACTGGATTCCGATGAGCCGATCACAAAATTGTCCATCAAGTAGAGCTGTGGGGCCCGCGATATGGGATTTTATCAACGTTCTCAGAATCGAACCAAACTTGGGTCACAAGACCAGCGTATCGCTACGAATCCGATGGTACAAATTTTGTTTCAAAACGATGAGCACATACAAAGTTACAATGAGTTTCAGAACAGGCCCGATACGTGACGATTTCGACGGATACGCGTTAATTTCGGTGTGCACGCACATCCAAATCAACTTCCGCAAAATTCCACACGTCCGCATTGACGGTGCGCACCTTTCGGTAAAATCGCACAGGACCAAGTCGCCTCGTTTAGCGGGACGCACCCAGTTCGAGAAAATTTGGATTTTATTTAACCAAAATTTTGGTCAACTTCACCCGAGAATAAATTACAATCTACAGCACAATAAAATAAACTATTATAGGTTTTTAAAACTTGGTTATATGGTCTAAATTACTATTTAAGTGAATTTCAGAATTAGTAAGCAGGTTGGTCGTAAAACGGCCGTGAACTTGTTAGTTTGGGACAATTTCTGAATTTCAGAAATAGGAGTATATTTTCCTGTTTTTGCGTCGTGATTTACGATCGACACAGGACACGATATCCAATCTAAGGGCACGGGGTTCGAGAGGGTCACATAGGAAACGTGTCGCAACAGGCCGTTCAAACATCGACACGACGAGGAGAGAGAAATTCTCACCAGAACAAAATATCGGAAACGACCGTATTTTGTGTACGTGGGGTGGCGCGACGGTACTCGGCCAGCGACGGTGGGTCGGCATGGCCAGAACTGAGGCTGCTCGAGGTCGACGGAGAGGAGTTGCGGCGATGCTGGAGGAGCTCGGGTGACAGCGGGGGCGGATGGCAGTGGTGATTATGAAGGGGGTCGATGGTTGATGGTGGAGGCAGTGGGGTCGAGGGTCCACGGCGGATGGGAGCTCACGGTGGAGGATCGTCGGTGATGGCGGAGTGGCGTCGGGGTGAAGACGTCAAAGGGGAGACGGTGGCCGGTGGTGACGTGGTGGCAGCGGTGGGTGATAGCGGAGAGGGGTTCGACGGTAGGGGTTTATATAGTGCACGGCGGAGAGGAGAAGGGGCACGGTAGTTGCTGGCGGGGAGAGGAGAGGCCGGTCGATTGTGGAGTCGGGGAGGCGGTGAGACGCGGGAAGACGACGAGGTCGCGACGGTTACGAAAATTGGCAGTCGTCGGTTTAATTGGGGGATCACTGTAGCAGAGGGTAGTGGGTTCGGGTAGGGGTTTTGGATGCGGGTACGAATCCGACCCGCTAGGGTTTGGGTTGGGTCGGTTCGGTTCAGGATTCGGTTTTGTTTGGTTCAGGATGGGTTTAACTCGGTTCATTTTGGTTTAATTAAAAATATTATTTTTAGATCTTTAAAAATAATTTTTTGGTCCAATAAATTACAAAAAAATTACAGTATATCTAATTATTTATTTAATACTCAAAAATATTATTTTTATAATATTTTAATATTTAATTTAATACTTAAAAATATTTAATTCTAGAAAACATTTAATTTAATTAGTTAAAAATCTTAAAAAAATCCCAAAAATTTATTTTTTAAATTCTGAAAAATTTGAGTGTTTACACTCTACCCTCCTTAAAAGAATTGCGTCATCACAATTAAGAAAACAAAACATAACTGGTCAGAAGAGATGACACGGTTGCAAGACATGTTGAAAATATGACACAAAGGATAAAGAATTATGAACAAAGAGAAATCGAGAGGAAGGGTGAGGGTTAAGCAGAACACGTAGGGAAGGAATAAAAATATTTCCCTAGGCAATGCGAGATAAGTAATTCAAGAGTAAAGGAATCTGGTTAGAGCAAGGAAAACTACATCTTAAGAAAACTTGGGTATCAAATACTAACAAGTTCATATTACTAGTCTTAGGCTAGGGAGTAGACTAACAAGCACGTACTAAAGCATTACTAGGAATCGATAGCTATGATAGAACTTAAATCTTACTCGTATTCGCTACTCCTCGAGTATGTGCGTCCTCCATTGTCATCGCAAAAGCCTGTCCACGTACTTGTGGTGGTGTCCTCTGTTATTGTTGGGCCACTTGATAAATCTGCTGTTGGGCTTGCATCATTGCGTAAAACATTTGGAACATCTGCTGACCATCTATAAACTGTCTTGGTGGAAAATTAGGCATCGGTGGAGTAAACTGCGACAATGGTGGAATATCGTCTTGCCAAAATATCGAGGCATGCTGATTTGCTTGATTGCTTTGTTGTGTTGTTTGACCTCCACCCACTGGTGTCATTTCATCGTCGTACGTGACAACTGTAACTTGTGGTGTTCCTGCAGGAGTGTCATCACTTGCTTGTAGATCCATTACTCTGTATCCAAAATAAACTATAAAAGGCGCACAGAGGAATTAAGGCAGGATGCAAGTCAAGAATTAATTTGAAGTTGATATAGAGGTCAAGAACGAATCAATCAAGTGGATGAGATCCTATAACTTATCATATCCTTATCGCAGGCTTGCTCGATCACTTAGTTAAAACCAAAACAATTAGGCGTTGACCTACATGGGCCACCAATAAAACTATGTCACGCCCTAGTCCCAAAATACCGAGGGAATAAACACGTGGCAATGGCCAGCAACACACTCCAATGGGAAAACCCAATTGAATGGACCCATTAGGGTGTACTTAAGACGTAAAACAACAGTAAAGGTTTACGATACTAATTCTAATCTCATCCACAGAAGATAATCACAGTTCAAATATCAGAATAATCAACATGAAATAATAATCAACAAGTCTCAATAATATATCTCGAGGAACAACCCGATAAAGAGTTTAATACAGAAACCCATGAGACATGAAATAGAGTATCAAAAACAGAAATGACTGAGTATATATAAAGCATATACTCAGAAGAAATCCTCTGGCATCACCTCGTCCTCTAGTGCTGGTACTGCTCCAATGTCTGCTCCTGTCCCGTATACCTCGGGGTAGATCTCCTCTGCTAAACCTGGAGACATAATCCGGAATCTAGGTCCTCAGGGGACATAGCAAGGTACAAGAATAACGCAAGCCAAATAAATGCAGTATATAAAGATGTATTAATAGGGCAAACTATGTAACCGGCTAAGTAATATGCAAAATGAGAGCATCACTAGAACTCAGGCTGAGACTACTACAAGCTCTGTGTCGGGGAGCCGATAGCAGTTATATCACTAGTAGAGTGCCTAGCTCTGATGTAGAGTCTAGAGCCTCACAATAATAAATATATATATATAATCAGCCTTTAGCCTGTGTGTCTCTTCCCACCCAATATAACCTCACGTCTCATATCTATGACATGCAAGATCATATCTAATACAGCAAGTCATAATGATAGCTATGTAATATCTATGTCACAAATCCTGTAATCCTATACAAAATCACCATGAATATCTCACGAAAGATTGTCTCATGAATTGTGTCAAGTGTCCTATGGTATGACGTACTTGATAATGCAAGCACGAAAATGTATAGGGTCGCGATATCAATCTCTAGGTGACGTTACACAACTCCGCGTACGGCGTTGACACCCGAATATTATTAGGACGTTAAGCAATGTCACACGGTCTTAGATTGAATATATACATCATATAAATAAATTAAGAGAATAATATAAAGCAAGTACTGCAAGATTGGCAAGGTATACTTGCCTGGGGTTTGAATTCCTCCAATTATTCCAGTAATAACAAGATCTTCAGGTACTCCTCCGGATGCTAAAATAAATATTACTATCATATTCAGAAGATATGAAATAGTTAGGATTTCTTATCCATAAGTCCAATTTGGACACAACGACAAAATTGACAGTTTCTGGTCAAAGCGGGATCCACATGTGGCCCACTTCGCACCAAAAAATATGCCAGAAATAAAGTTCTCTAAATTCATCAAACTTAGTGTCTACGAGTCCAGAACGATGATACGAACCCAACAAAATATCCAAAACTGGATTCCGATGAGCCGATCACAAAATCGTCCGTCAAGTGAGCCGTGGGGCCCGCGATACGAGATTTTATCAACGTTCTCAGAATCGAGCCAAACTTGGGTCACAGGACCAGCGTATCGCTACGAGTCCGATGGCGTAAGTTTTGTTTCGAAACGACGAACACAGATAAAGTTACAATAAGTTTCAAAATAGGCCCGATACGGGGCGATTTCGACAAATACGCGTTAATTTCGGTGTGCACGCATATCCAAATCAACTTACGTAAAATCTCATACGTCCGCATTGACGGTACGCACAATTTGGTAAAATTTGCACACTACCAAGTTGCCTCGTTTAGCGGGATGTACTCAGTTCGAGAAAATTTGGGTTTTATTTAACCAAGTTTTTAGTCAACTTTACCCGAGAATAAATTATAATATACAGCACAAAAAATAAACTATTACAGGGTTTGAAAACTTGGTTATATGGTCTAAATTACTGTTCAAGTAAATTTTAAAATTAGTAAGCAGGTTGGTCGTAAAATGGTCGTGAACTTATGAGTTCAGGACAATTTTTGAATTTCAGAAATAAGGGTAAATTTTCCTGTTTTCGCGTCGCGATTTGCGATCGACACAGGAACGATATCCCAGTCTAAGGGCACGGGTTTCGAGAGGGTCACGTAGGGAACGTGTCACAACAGACCGTTCGAACATCGGCACAAAGAGGAGAGAGAAATGCTCACCGGAACAGAATGTCGAAAACGACCGTATTTTGTGTACGCGGGGTGGGGCGACCTTACTCGGCCGGTGGCGGCGATATTGTGCGGCTGCGAGTCGGCGTGGCTAGAGCTGAGGCTGCTCGAGGTCGTCAGAGGGGAGCTGCGGAGGTGCTGGAGGAGCTCTGGTGACAGCGAGGGCGGATAGCGGTGGTGATTGTGAAGGGGTCGGTGGTTGATGGTGGAGGCAGCAGGGTCGAGGGCCCACGGTGGATGGGAGCTCGCGGTGGAGAATCGTCGGTGATGGCGGAGCAGCGTCGGGGTGAAGAAGTCGAAGGGGAGACGGTGGCAGGTGGTGACGTGGTGGCAGCGGTGGGTGATGGCAGAGAGGGGTTCGGCGGTAGGGGTTTATATAGGGTACAGCGGGGAGGAGAAGGGGCGCGGCGGTTGTTGGCGGGGAGAGGAGAGGCCGGCCGTTGGCGGAGACGGGGAGGCGGTGAGACCCGGGAAGACGACGAGGTCACGGCGGTTACGAAAATCGGCAGTCGTCGGTTTAATTGGGGGATCACTATAGCAGAGGGTAGTGGGTTCGGGTACGGGTTTTGGATGCTGGTACGAATCCGACCCACTAGGGTTTAGGTTGGGTCGGTTCGGTTCAGAATTTGGTTTGGGTTGGTTCAGGATGGGGTTAACCCGGTTTATTTTGGTTTAATTAAAAACATTATTTTTAGGTCTTTAAAAATAGTTTTTTGGTCCAATAAATTCTAGGAAAATTACAGTATGTCTAATTATTTATTTAACACCCAAAAATATTATTTTCATAATATTTTGATATTTAATTTAATACTTAAAAATATTTAATTTGAGAAAACATTTATTTTAATTAGTTAAAAAATCTTAGAAAAATTTCAAAATTTTATTTTTTAAATTCTGAAAAATCCCGGTATTTACAATCTACCCTCCTAAAAAGAATTGTGTCCTCGCAATTAAGAAAACAAAAAATAACCGATCAGAAGAGATGAAACGGTTGCAAGACATGTTGGAAATACGACACAAAGGATAAAGAATTATGAACAAAGAGAAATTGAGAGGAAGGGTGAGGGTTAAGCAGAACACGTAGGGAAGGAATAAAAATATTTCTCTAGGCAATGTGAGATAAGTAATTCAAGAGTAAAGGAATATGGTTAGAGCAAGGAAAACTACATCTTAGGAAAACTTGGGTATCAAATACTAACAAGTTCATATTACTAGGCTTAGGCTAGGGAGTAGACTAACAAGCACGTGCTAAAGCATTACTAGGAATAGATAGCTATAATAGAACTTAAATCTTACTCTTATTCGCTACTCCTCGAGTCTGTGCGTCCTCCATTGTCATCGCAAAAGCCTGTCCACGTACTTGTAGTGGTGTCCTCTGCTGTTGTTGGGCCTCTTGATAAACCTGCTGTTGGGCTTGCATCATTGCGTAGAATATTTGGAACATCTGCTGACCATCTATAAGCTGTCTTGGTGGAAAATTAGGCATCGGTGGAGTAAACTACGGCAATGGTGGAATATCGTCTTGCCGAAATCTTGAGGCATGCTGATTTGCTTGATTGCTTTGTTGTGTTGTTTGACCTCCACCCACTGGTGTTATTTCATCATCGTAGGTGACAATTGCAACTTGTGGTGTTCCGGCAGGAGTGTCATTGCTTGCTTGTAGATCTATTACTCTGCATCCAAAACAAACTATAAAAGGCGCACAGAGGAATCAAGGCAGGATGCAAGTCAAGAATTTATTTTGAAGTCGATATAGAGGTCAAGAACGAATCAATCAAGTGGATGAGATCCTATAACTTATCCTATCCTTATCGTAGGCTTGCTCGGTCCCTTAGTTAAAACCGAAACAATTTAGTCGTTGACATGCATGGAACAACAAAAAGACTATGTCACGCCCCAGTCCCAAAATATTGAGGGACTAAACACGTGGCAATGGCCAACAGCACACTCCAATGGACAAATCCAATTTAATGGACCCATTAGGGTGTACTTAAGCTGTAAAACAACAGTAAAGGTTTATGATACTAATTCTAATCTCATCCACAGAAGATAATCACAGTTCAAATATCAGAATAATTAACATAAAATAATAATCAACAAGTCTCAATAATATATCTCGGAGAATAACCCGATAATGAGTTTAATACAGAAACCCACGAGACATGAAATAGAGTATCAAGAACAGAAATGACTGAGTATATATAAAGCAGATACTCAGAAGAAATCCTCTAGTATCACCTCATCCTCTAGTGCTGGTACTGCTCCAATGTCTGGTCATGTCCCATATACCTCGGGGTAGATCTTCTCTGCTAAACCTGGGGACATAATTCGGATTTTAGGTCCTCAAGGGACATAGCAAGGTACAAGAATAACTCAAGCCAAATAAATGCAGTATATAAAGATGTATCAAAAGGGCAAACTATGTAACCAGCTAAGTAATATGCAAAATAAGAGCATCACTAGAACTCAGGCTGAGACTACTACAAGCTCTGTGTCAGGGAGCCGGTAGCAGTTATATCACTAGTAGAGTGCCTAGCTCTGATGTAGAGTCTAGAGCCTCAAAATAATAAATATATATATAAAATCAGCATGTAGCCTGTGTGTCTCTCTCCACCCAATGTAACCTCACGTCTCATATCCATGACATGCAAGATCATATCTAATACAGCAAGTCATAATGATAGCTATGTAATATCTATGTCACAAATCCTGTAATCCTATGCAGAATCACCATAAATATCTCATGAAAGATTCTGTCTCATGAATTATGTCAAGTGTCATATGGTATGACGTACTTGATAATGCAAGCACGAAAATGTATAGGGTCGCGATATCAATCTCTAGGTGACGTTACACAACTCCGCGTACGGCGTTGACACCCGAATATTATTCGGACGTTAAGCAATATCACACGGTCCTAGGTTGAATAGATATATCATATAAATAAATTAAGAGAATAATATAAAGCAAGTACTGCAAGATTGGCAAGGTACACTTGCCTGGGGTTTGAATTCCTCCAATTGTTCCAGTAATAACAAGATCTTCAGGTACTCCTCCGGATGCTGAAATAAATATTACCATCATATTCAGAAGATATAAAATAGTTATGATTGCCTATCCATAAGTCCAATTTGGACACAACGACAAAATTGACAGTTTCTGGTCAAAGCGGGATCCACATGTGGCCCACTTCGCACCAAAAAATGTGCCAGAGACAAAGTTCTCCAAATTCGTCAAACTTAGTGTCTACGAGTCCAGAACGATGATACGAACCCAATGGAATGTCCAAAACTGGATTCCGATGAGCCGATCACAAAATCGTCCGTCAAGTGGAGCCGTGGGGCTCACGATACGGAATTTTGTCAACGTTCTCAGAATCGAACCAAACTTGGGTCACAGGACCAGCGTACCGCTGCGAGTCTGATGGCGCAAGTATTATTTTGAAATGACAAGCACACACAAAGTTACAACAAGTTTCAGAACAGGCCCGATACGGGGCAATTTCGACGGATACGCGTTAATTTTGGTGTGCACGCACATCCAAATCAACTTCCGCAAAATCCTACATGTTCGTATTGATGGTGCGCACCTTTCGGTAAAAATCGCACACGACCAAGTCGCCTCGTTTAGTGAGACACACCCAGCTCGGAAAAATTTGGGTTTTATTTAACCAAGTTTTTGGTCAACTTCACCTGAGAATAAATTATAATCTACAGCACAATAAAATAAACTGTTACAGGGTTTTAAAACTTGGTTATCTGGTCTAAATTACTGTTCAAGTGAATTTCAGAATTAATAAGCAGGTTGGTCGATAAACGACCGTAAACTTGTGAGTTTGGGACAATTTCTGAATTTCAGAAATAGGGGTAAATTTTCTTGTTTTTGCGTCGCAATTTACGATCGACACAGGACACGATATCCCAGTCTAAGGTCACGGGGTTCGAGAGAGTCATGTAGGAAATGTGTCGCAATAGACCGTTCGAACATCGGCACGACGAGGAGAGAGAAATGCTCACCGGAACAGAACGTGGGAAACGACCGTATTTTGCGTACACGGGGTGGCGCGACGGTACTCGGCCGGCGACGACGGTACTGTGCAGCTGCGAGGTCGTCGGAGGGGAGCTGCGGCGGTGCTGGAGGAGCTCGGGTGAAAGCGGGGGCGGATGACGGTGGTGATTGTGAAGGGGGTCGATGGTTGATGGTGGAGACAGCGGGGTCGAGGGTCCACGGCGGATGGGAGCTTGCAATGGAGGATCGTCGGTGATGGCAGAGCGGCGTCGGGGTAAAGACGTCGAAGGGGAGACAGTGGCCGGTGGTGACGTGGTGGCAACGGTGTGTGATGGCGGAGAGGGGTTCGACGGTGGGGGTTTATATAGGGCACGACGGGGAGGAGAAAGGGCGCGGCGGTTGCTGGCGGGGAGAGGAGAGGCCGGCTGTTGGCGGAGGCGGGGAGGCGGTGAGACGCGGGAAGACGACGAGGTCGCGGCGGTTACGAAAATTGGCAGTCGTCGGTTTAATTGGGGGATCAATATAGCAGAGGGTAGTGGGTTCGGGTACGGGTTTTGGATTCGGGTACGAATCCGACCCACTAGGGTTTGGTTTGGGTCGGTTCGGTTCAGGATTTGGTTTGGGTTGGTTCAGGATGGGTTTAACCCGGTTCATTTTGGTTTAATTAAAAACATAATTTTTAGGTCTTTAAAAATAGTGTTTTGGTCCAATAAATTTCTAAAAAATTACAGTATGTCTAATTATTTATTTAACACCCAAAAATATTATTTTTATAATATTTTAATATTTAATTTAATACTTAAAAATATTTAATTCTAGAAAATATTTATTTTAATTAGTTAAAAAATCTCAGAAAAATCCCAAAAATTTATTTTTTTAAATTCTGAAAAATCTGGGTGTTTACAGAAGCTTTTGGATTCTCCCTCATTAGTCAATAAAATATACTCATCTGGCAAGTACCTCGTGGATGGTTGACGCTCTCTGGTGCTCCTTCGCAATGGAACATCTGGTGTTGGTTGTGTACGAGCAACCTCATTCTTTTCATGAACTGCCTCCTCGGTATGCTCTTCCTCCTAAGGGTCGCCCTGATTATCATCATCAGACTAATGACTAAGGTTGAGATGTCCAAGTACTGGCATCCCTATAACTGGATTCTCTACAGTATTCTTTAGAAACAAATTGAAGTATGATGACTCTAACTCAAAAAAATCCTCAACCTCAGAAGGCATCTTAGAATCCTTATTGATCATGGTATGATCCTCGATGAAAACCATATTCCTGCTTCTATAGATCTTTTCTTCTACTGGGTCATAGAGTCTATACCCGAACTCATAGCCAACAAAGATGTACTACCTCATCTTCGGCTCAAGTTTGGACCTCTCGTCCTTCGATACATGCACGAAGGCCTTACACCCAAATACTCGAAGGTGACTATATGATGGCTTCTTATTTGACTATAATTTATCATGCACATCAATTTACAAATGTGCATTATGAGACAAATTAATAACATAAGCAGCAATATTAAGATCATCATCCCAATAAATTTCTGGTAAGTTTGCCTTTGAGAGCAAATATTGTACCCTCTCCATCAGTGACATGTTCATATGCTCTGCTACACCATTAAGTTGAGGTATCTTTGGCGAAGTCTTCTAGTGTTGAATCCCTTTCTTTTTTAATATGCATCAAATGGACCACTGTATTCACCACTATTGTCGGACCAAACATCTTTCACTTCTTTCCTATCTCCTTTTCAACAGAGGCGTAAGCTCCTTGATAGTAGGCAGCACATGATCCATGATCTTTATAGCATAGACCCAAAATTTTCTGAAACAGTCATCTATAAAAGTTATTAAATAAGAAGCACTACTAATTGATTTTACCTTCATTGGACCATAGACGTCTGAGTGAATTAACTTGAGCAACGTTGGCTTCCTTAAAGTTGGGTGACTTAGGAAACACACCATATTCTACTTTCCAGCTATGCAATGCTTATTTATCTCTAATTTATAGACTTAACCCCCGATCACTTTTCTTTTCAATAAGTTGCTCATTCATTTTTCGCTGATATGGCTAAGTCGTCTGTGTCACAACTCAATAGATGTATCACTGACTGCATTTACCTCATGTGCCCCTATATGCACCTCATTCCATATAGTAGATAATAGACTTCTTACTTCCTTTAGCAATCACCAACAAACCAATAAAAAGCTTCCATTGATAGTTCTCAAAGAGATTTAAGAATCCATTATCATCCAACCTTCCAACTGATACCGGGTTAAAACGGATATTAGGAACATGAATAACACCTTTGAGCACAAGATTTGCTCATATATTTTTCTTTAATTGCATATGTCTTTTAGCAACAACCTTTAATATATTATCATTGTCCATCTTCAACACTTCATAGTCTCATGTTATATATATAGCAAATAGTGCCCCATTGTGAGCTACATGTGTTTAATTCTAAGTCCATCAGCGAAGAAGTATTATCATATACGAGTTTCATGATCACCTCATCATGACCTACAATAATAATATTATCTCCATGTGCTCAGATGGTCGATGTTGTGTTCTCACTCTGCTTTTTCTTGTTGCCCTTCTCTCTTTCTTTTAAGTGAAATAGGTTTGCTTGATATGGCCATTCTTACCATAATAGTAACACTCGAACTCCTTGTACCAACTCTTCGAATTCTCTGAAACAAACACCTATAAATAGGATGTGGATAAAGTGCCTTAAAAATTTTTGTACATCTCTTTATTGAATACCCCACTCTTGGTGAACTCCAGAGTAACCATGCATTCTGTAGGAGAAGCGATCATGGATACTCGTATGGTCTTATATGAGTCTAGCAATATACGTAGCAACCAAAGTCCATGTACCTCGTCGTTAAATTCTTCCATAAAGGATAACTAGTCAACCATATCCTGGATCTTACTCAAGTGATATGTAGTGGACGAAACATCCTATTTAAAAATAGAGAATTATGACATTAAATTCCCTATTTTTAAATCCCTAATGATATACTAAAAAAATAGTTATTAATTATCAATACTTTTAAAACAAAACTTATTAATTTCATTCATTATTTCTATATTTCTCCTTCACTACCTAATTAATCCTTACCCCCCTCTCTTTATTTGAACACCTTCATTGAATATTTATTTAGCTAATCACCCCCATCCATGTCGTCTTCTCGAAGATAGTCTGTGCCATGACCCCATTCTCTCCATGTAGGAGTAGCTCTCGATCCAGCCAAGACAACAACAATTTTTTTTTTATTCTCTCTATTTATATACAGCTTTTTCTTATTCTTGATACTAGCCCCTCCTCCTTCCTGAAAGATTTTAAACCCAAGCCATCCCCATCTTACGACCACTGCGATGAGCTAGTCCTTGTTCATCAGCAACCTCCTAGCCTATTTTAACCACTTCCTTGATGCCTGTTAGGAATGAAACACGAAAATCGTTCCCCAAACTAGAGAGTACTTAAGAGAGAATCGAGCAAAACGTACAAACCAAAAAATACTAAACATAAATCGCAGACACAGAGATTTTTAAGTGGAAAACCCAAATAGAAAAAACTACAGGACGATCGGAGCCCAACCCTAACCTCCACTAATAAAATAAAAAAATTACACTCTCTACAAGCTCCTCACCGATCCAACACAGATCACCGTAACTCTTTGGAACAGAAAATAGATTACAACCACGAAAAAAAAGTCAATGAGAAATACCCCAAATTGATCTCCTTCTCCGAAATGGCCCCAAATCCTTCTTTCTCCTCTCAAAAGTTGCAATGGCACTCTTGCCACCTTTGTTCCTCTCTCTTATTTTTTCTCTCATGTTATTGTATATTGCATGAGCATTTATATAAACCCTTGCATGAATTAGGGTTTCTATATGAAAATCTATATATGGAAGCCAAAAATATTTATGGAAATCTAATTACATTCAATCATATATTTAATGGAAATAAAATCATAAATTAGCTTATCATAAATTGGAAATCCAATTATATGGAAAGTTAATATATCAAAGATCCAATCATAAATATATAATTAAAATCAAATATGGAAATCCAATATAATATTTGCTTACCATAAATATTCCAATACACGACGTTCGATACACTTTCTGAGTTTTTTTGACACACTGATGGCGCTCGTCGTACTCCGAGGTATTCTCCACATAGGTTGGGAACCACGTCCACTCCAACAAATCTCTTCCTTCACAAATATGTGGAGGGGATCGTCATCCCGACGATCCGCCTACAGTACTCAAACTTTTTCCTTGGAAGAATCTTTGTGAACATGTCTGCTCCGTTGTCATCTATATGAACCTTCTCAAGCGTCGCTTCCTTCTTTTTCATAACATCTTGTATCCAATGATACCGGGTTTCAATATGCTTGGACCGGCTATGAAATATCTGGTTCTTCACAAGGTGAATATCACTTTAACTATCACAAAGCAAAGGATACTGCTCTTGCTTTAGCCAAATTTCCTGCAACAGCTTCTTCATCCACAGCAACTCCTTACAAGCCTCCGTCGCCATAATGTACTCTGCCTCTGTCATCGACAAGGCAACACACTTCTGCATCCGCGACTGCCAGATACTACTCCACCAGCAAACATTATCACATAGCCCGAAGTCGATCGTCTCGTGTCTACATCTTCAGCCATATCAGTGTCGGTATACCCAACCAGCTTCGGCTCGTCACCACCAAAAGAAAGTCTCCAATCGGTAGTGCCCTAAAGATATCATAGAATCCACTTAACCCACTCCAATGTACCCTTCCAGGATTGGAAGTATACCTGCTAACTGTGCCAACTGTGTGAGCGATGTCTGGCCTCGTACACACCATAGCATACAAAAGACTCCCCACAGCTGAGGCATATGGAACCTGCTCCACATCTTTCTTCTCGTCCTTGGTAGATGGATATTGCTCCTCAATGAACTTAAAGTGATCCATAAGGGGCTTACTCACTTTCTTCGACCCGTCCATCCCGAAACGCTAAAGTACCTGATGAATGTACTTCTTTTGGGACAAGTGTAGCAGCTTGGACTCTTTCTCTCGGGTGATCTCCATCCTAAGAAGAGTCTTCGCTGCATCCAAATCCTTCATAGAGAAGGCTGCACCCAGTTGGCTCTTCAACTCTGCTATCCTAGTGGCATTCTGAACCACCAGTAGCATATCATCAACATAGAGCAGTAAAATGATAAAATTATCCTAGGCAAAGAACCTCACAAATACACAATGGTCCGACATTGTCCGTGCATAACCATGCTCCTCCATAAATGACTCAAACTTTCTGTACCACTACCTCGAAGCCAGCTTCAGACCAAGCAAGATCTTTCTCAACTGGCAGACCAAGTGTTACTTGCCCTTCTCACATAATCCCTCTGGCTGCTCCATGTACAACTCCTCCTCAAGATTATCGTGGAGGAATGATGTCTTCATATCCATTTGCTTGACCTCCAAGTCAAAACTGACTGCCAATGCTAGCACCACCCGAATAGACGACTACTTGATGACTGACGAAAAGATGTCATCATAATCTACTTATTTTTACTGACCGTAGCCTTTAACTACAAGCCTCGCTTTGTATTAAGGGCGAGTAGCATCATTTGTCTACTTCACTCTGAACACCCATCGATTCTTCAAAGCCTTCTTGTCCTTTGGCAACTGTACTAGATCATAAGAAGAGTTGGCCTCCAAGGAACACATCTTCTTCTGTATGACCTCCATCTACTCCTGCCTGTATTCGTCTTTCGTAGCCTCTGCGGAATTTTTGGGTTCTCCACCATTAGTCAGTAGCATATACTCACCCGGTGAGTATCTCGTAGATGGTCGATGTTCTTTATCGCTTCTCCTCAATGGAACCACTAGTACTGGCTGTATACCAACAGCCTCCTCCTCAGGAACTGCCTCCTTAGCATGCTCATCCTCCTAAAGATCACCCTGAACACCATCAGCAAGCTAATAATCAAGGTTGGAAGCAACTTCATGTACTGGTTCTCCCATAACTAGATCATCTGCGATATCCTCAAAAAACTGCTCGAAGTAAAATGACTCTAACTTAGGCAATTCCTGTCACGCCCCAGTCCCAAAATACACGGGACCAGGCCATGTGGCAATAGCCAGCTGATACGTCTTCGAGAATATCCCAATTTAATGGATCCACGAAGAGTGCTACGCTGTCCTATAATACTAACATGTGTAATATCAGTCAATAACAGGTAATCTAATCTCATCCACAATATAAAGAGCAAGAAGTACTACATAAACTGCTGGAAGATAAACACCAGTCTGAAATATCATAGTACAAACCAAGATGTCTGGTGGGAACAAACCCACTGCTATGACGTAATAAAGGTACTGAAATAAGATACAAAAGATAATGACTAGGGCATCGGCTCTAGATAATGATGCACCCAATCTAGGCTGAAGGCCTACCAACTGATCGCGAAAACTCTGACGGCTGCACCTCTAACTCCTCAGCTGTAGCGAATCTCGTCTCCTGTCCGGGGCCGTATACTGTGGGGTAGAAAGTCTCGTCCAAATCTGGAAAGGTACCAGGTCCTCAGAGGGACGTAACAAGATACATAGAAATATGCCATATATAAATACTGAATAAGATAAATACAATAAAGGGTATGCTAGCCATCTAAGTGAATGCAATATGAGGAAAACTGTGAGTATATAGAAAGGTGTAGGCTAGACATATGCTGACGTAATTCACCAGTCGTGGCAACCGGCTAGTATATGCCACACATGCCCCCTATAACACGGGCGCAAGAATATAATAACGTCCGACGTTCTATAGAGTGTGGTATCTGCAATATCATCAAGTAACGCCCAACACTCTACAGAACGTGGTATCAATAATATATAAATACATCCGTATCACTCCGTCGAGTACGGTGCCAGTTTAAAGGAGTGGGGTGTCCCATATGCCTACTAGTCGTCCTCCCCTCCCAATATAAATATACCAGTCAAATAGTCGACGCGCATATCTCTTATCTAAATGCCAAGTCTCCATACTGAGATAGTCCTAGATTGCTTGCTAACCGTGATGCACGTCACACGCGATGATAGCTAGTCGATCACGCGAACATGCATCCCAACATGAGATTTATCATTATGAATACGTGTAAAAGTGTCAGGTCTCGAAAGAATACAGGATGTCCTCCCATAGGGTAAGTTTGCTAATGACTAAGTCAATGTATACCAATCTTCGACGTATCCGTCGAATGCACCCGAGACAATCTCGGATGCGCACAGTTGTATAAGGCAAAACAACAAGCATACAATACAGCATTTGCATAATTTAAATTAGACAGCAAAATATAGCAAGGTATCTTGCCTGAGTCTTCAAGAGATAAATGCCAAAATCCTGCTCTGGTAATGTCTCCTGGCTGATCCAAAGACCCTAGACAAATAATATAACACAATAATACAGGCATCAGATACTACGCATTATCTACGTACGGTTAATACACTACTCTTGAATACTTGTCGCGAGTTCACTGTTGCTCGAGTACAACATCACGTGCGCACTTAGCTAGGGTGTACACGTGTTCTGTCTTCGGTTAACAGGTATCTCGAGGCAATAATTATCCAGTTACGAGTTATCCATGATTTCTGTTCCATGCAGGCATGTCTTTATTCTCTATGTTTGTTCATACTAGAATCTATATCCGGGGGTTTCTACCGAATTACCTGTCCTTGGTAACTGGTCGTTAGTTAGAATAATTAATTATTAATCAATATCTAACTAAAACTTAATTCTATGCATAAAATATCAACTAGGTTTATGAGTTTATTAATACACTTCCATGCTGACACGGCGACATAAAGTAAATTACTAGGACACGAGAGAGACGGGTTCCACGAACGAGTACCTGATCAAACGAGCGAGGTGGTACGCTCACTGGTCGACTGTTCCCTTCGAGGAGGGTGGCTCCGGTAGCGTGGACGGATCCGTCTAGCGGTGATGGGACAGTCGGGATCGGGCAGTGCTCCGGTCGGGGAGCGGTCGGGCTGGGTTGAGCAGCCGGTCGGGGAGCAGGCTGGCTGGGTTGAGCAGTCGGTCAGGGAGCGGTCGGGGTCGGGTGGAGCGGGAGCGGGCTGGAGCAGTCGGAGCGGGGGTGCGGGAGCGGGCTGGAGCAGTCGGTGCAGGGGGCGGCTGTAGGGGGTCGGTCGGGTGAGGTGGTCGGAAGCGGGCTGGGGTGTGCGACCGGTTGGGAGTAGTCGGGGTTTGAGGGGTCCGGCCGGTTGGGGAGCTTGGTTTAGATGGGGAGGTCGGCTAGGGTTGTGTGGAGGATGATGAATAGTAGTTTATTAGGGTTTTGTATGAGGGAGTTTGTATTTATAATTGGTGATAGAGATTATGGACTGGCCTTGCGTGTGGGCCTGTCCTGCCTTGTTGGGGGCTGGTCCACGTAGCCGTGCACAATGTGGGCTTGGTCGGATTTGTTCGAGGTGAAGTTGACTTCAATTATAATAAATTTAAATAATTGAAATGCGCTCTCTCAAGAACTGCGGCGTAGCTAAGATGAGATGCAAAGGCGAGGTGCAATATAAGACGTAAATGTATGCACATTAATCCTAATTAATGCCAAATAAACCCTAGCATCTTGATTTAATTCTAATAAGTCTTGAATTGGTCGAGGGGGTTTACAATTCCTCAGACTCAGAAGGCATCTCGAAATACTGAGTGTTAGTTATAGTCTAATCCTCGACGAATACCACGTCCCTGCTTCTGTAAAGCTTTCTTTCCACTGGGTTGTAGAGTCTATAACCAAACTTATCCCAACTGTAACTGACAAAGACGTACCGCCTTGTCTTTGGCTCAAGTTTGGATTTCTCGTCCTTTGGTACATGTACGAAGGCCTTGCAACCAAACACTCGCAGGTGATTGTATGACGGCTCTTTATTGTACCACACTTTGTCAGGCACATCACCCTGTAAAGGAGCACTAGAAGATAAATTAGTAATATAAGCAGCTGTGTAAAGAGTCTCATTCCAATAGCTGCCCGACAAGTTTGCTTCTGACAGCAAACACCGTATCCTCTCCATCGGTGTCTTGTTCATCCGCTCTACACCATTGAGCTGAGGTATCTTTGGTGGAGTATTATGGTATCGTATCAATTGCTCTCTGTAGTATGCATCAAAGGGACCAATATATTCGTTGCCATTGTCCGACCGAACACATAGCAGCTTCTTGCCTATTTTCCTTTCAACGGAGGCCTGAAACTCATTAAAAGTGGGCAGCACCTGATCCTTGGTCTTTAAGGCATAGACCCAAACCTTCCTGGAACAATCATCAATAAAAGTTATAAAGTAAGAAGTACCACCAATAGATTTTAACTTCATAGGACCGCAGACATCCGAGTGAATCAACTTGAGCAACGCCGGCATCCTTGAACTTGGGTGATTGTGAAAAGACACCATATTTTTCTTCCCTGTCAAACAGTGTGTTCACCTCTCCAGCTTTGTAGATTTGAGCCATGGAATCACCTTCCTATTCACCAACAAGATCATCCACTTCTCGCTGATGTGGCTGAGCCGCCTATGCCACAACTCGGTAGACGCAACCGTAGCTGCGTTCACCTCATGCACCCCATGTGCGCTTCCTTTCATATAGTAGAGTCCGAATCTCTTGCTTCCTCTAGCAATCACCATCGAACCTCTAGAAAGCTTTTACTGACTGTTCCCGAAGAGATTGAAGAAACCCTCATCATCCAACCTTCCAACCGACACCAGGTTGAAACGGATATCAGGGACATGATAAATATCTTTCAGAATAAGAACTGCACCCATCTTTGTCCTCAAATACACATCTCCAATGGCAACTGCCTTCGACATATCTCTATTGTCCATCTTCAATACTCCACAGTCACCTATTTTGTTAGTAGTAAATAGTGCCCTATTGTGAGATACGTGCGCTGAATCACCTGAGTTCACCAACCAAGAGTTGTCATTGCAGGCGAGGTTTATAACTATCATATCACCTACAATGATCAAATCGCCTCCAGTGTCAAGGCCACCGCTGTAGTGTTCTAGCCCTGCTTCCCCTTTTTGCCCTTTTTTCTCTCTTCCAAGTAAAATAGTTATGCTTGATGTGGCCCTTCTTGCCACAATGGTAACACTTTAAGTCCTCGTACCGACCCTTGGATATTTCCTTATTTTGTCTCTGCCACCGTCTGGACCGCTGCTTTAACCCCTTCCGCAGCTCTCTAAAACAAGCGCCTCTAAGTGGAATGTGGATGAAGTACCCTAAGAACATCGCTTCATTCAGTACCCCACTCTTGGCAAACTCCAGACTGACCATGCCTTTCGGAACAGACGCGATCATAGACACTCGTACGGTCTCCCACGAGTTTGACAATGTACACAACATCCATAGTCCCTAAACCTTATCGTCAAACTTGACTCCCATCGAGGATAGCTGGTCAATCATGCCCTATAACTCACTCAAATAATCGGTAATGGATGCCCCATCTTTGTACCGCAGACCATCATCATCCGGATCAGGAATTATTTATTTACTCCAGTCTTCTTCGCATACAAAGATTTTAGCTTATCCCAAAGTATCCTCGCATGCTTAATACATGCAACGTGGTTGTACAAATTCTCATTAATAAACTGCCTGATGTACCCACACACATTTATATGCTCGAACTTTCAGTCTTCTTCGGATTTGTCACTGGGCCTCTCAGAAGCAAATACCGGTAGATGCAGCTTCTTAAAAATAGCAGATCCTTCATCTTGCTCTTGCAGTAATGATAGTTGGTACCGTTCAGGTTTACCAAGTGCACCATCTTCGTGTCCATCTCTCCTCCCTGGTTTGCTTGTCAACTCCTAACACCCTTTTAAAATTTTAAAACCTTGCGCTTATACCACACTGTTGGAAACGAAATACGAAAAACCATTTTCTAAACCAGAGAGTACCTGCAAGAGAACCCAAAAAAATGCATAAACCAAAAAATACCAAACACAAATCGCAGACACAGAGATTTTTACGTAAAAAACTCAGATGAAAAAAAAACTACGGGACGATTAGAGTTCAACCCTAAAGAACCTCCACAAATGGAATAAAAAAGATTACACCCTCTACAAGCCCCTCACCGATCCAAAAAGGATCACCGCAACTCTTTGGAACAGAAAATAGATTAAAACCACGTAGAAAAAAGACAATAAAAAATATCTCAAATTGATCTCCTTCTCCAAAACGGCCTCCAATCCTTCTTTCTCCTCTCCAAAGTTGCAATGGCACTCTTGCCACATTTTTTCTCTCTCTTATTTGTTCTCATGTTGTTGTATATTTCATGAGCCTTTATATAAACCCGTGCATGAATTAGGGTTTCCATATAAAAATCTATATATGGAAGCCAAAAATATTTATAGAAATCTAATTACATTCAATTATATATTTAATGAAAATCAAATCATAAATTAGCTTACCATGAATTAGAAATCCAATTATATGGAAAGTTAATATATGGAAGATCCAATTATAAATATAGAATTAAAGTCAAAGATGGAAATCCAATATAATATTTGCTTACCATAAACGTTCCAATACACGACGCTCGATGCACTTTTTGAGCTTTTCCGACGCACGGATGGCGCTCGTCGTACTCCTGGATATTCTCCACATAGGTTGGGAACCCCACCTACTCCAATAATGCCTAGGTTGTCGTCCCCGATAAGATAAGCTCAGTTGTTGCTCTATTCTGGCAAGAATATAGCAGTGCAGTCAGGTGAGGACATCAACTCCTCATGCTACTGCCGACGTCTAGGTTGTTGTCACCAAAGAAATTTTTGAAAAGATCCTAGCACTACTCGTGCACCACAAAGTTTTCTCATGATGCGTCGTTGACCTATGGCAAACTCGACTGAGTATCAAGGCATAATCAAACTAGAACCTAGAAAGTTTTTCTTGATATTGCAGTTAAAACTATCCTCGCTCACTCAATCAGTCTCCAAAGCAATTTAAGAGGTCCACTCCTTCAACCACTTTCTAAGCATGACAAATTTCAAAGGTTAACTCCTAGAATAACTAGATCAAATCTATAGTCGAAATACGCTACCAAAAAACTGAATCTTTAATGAAAACTCTATAATCGAGGGTCGTCCCAACAAACTGGACTACCTTGGCTTAAATTTCTTATACTGAAAGTCACGTATAGTAATCTTTGATGTGTGGGATACAACATAATTCAAATTGGTCACTCAAGTACGACGAATTTGACTCGTATCAGCAAAAAAATCATCATATTAAAGATATCAGGGAAAATCCAATATGTTTATGAATTCTTATCTTGTCATGACAAAATTTGTGCTATCGGAATCACATATCTAACTTTTCAAGTGACCTATGTTTTGTCATATTCTGAGTTAGTCAACAAGATCACCATATTGCGAGCCCCATAATCCAACACGACGGACATTTTTGTGATCGGCTCATCAAAATCCAATTATGGAAGCTTCGAGGAGATCATATCCTCATTTAGATCTTATTTAACATATAACTTAACCCATTTTAAGAATGGCCAAATTTGACCTGAATTTGGTAACCTACGGACCCGGACCCCGTTTGGCCAAAATTGCTTATTTTTTTATTGTATCCAAATTAGATTTATGGGTATTTACTTTGAGTATCTTACCTAGTCTAGAACTGTTGGAGATGTTTATTTCAGTATCCGGAGAAGTCTATTATAATTTTACTTTTCGTGCTTCTACTTTCTCGACGAGTTTGTATCCGTATCATCGTCCAATCTTTAATCAACTTCCAAGCAAGTCATCTTGCCATATATCTATTACTTATATATATTTTATTATTTATGCCATTATGTTGTCTTAATACTACTTCACATATTACTTTTTTTTATCATGCACATTCGAGAATGACTGTGCAATAGACACTAGACTTTGATACATATTATTTGAGCTTTTATTATGACTTACTTGCTAGTACACTTCCTGGCATTTTGTTAGGATATTTTTGTATCCCTTATGGCCATGACACGTATATAACACAGACTTGTGATATTCATGATAGGACACGTACTCTTGTATCCAACTGATCATCGAGGAGTACAGATTGTGTGTCGGTACATATACTTGATATTATACTTGCTTTTCATTGGAGTTAGTAGTTATGAACTGGACATGTCGTGGACTCAACCTGGTCAGTGGCATTGGGTGAGAAGGACGGTCACTAGGAGTAAGGATTATTATTTATTTTTACTTATTGGAGGCTAGTAACTCGGATTAGCGCTACTTGCTGCCCTGCACCCTTTACTATTTCGGAGAGCTATTGCGCGCGAATGTTGTTCTCAAAACTGTATTCACATAGGTTAGTTAGTCGCAGTGCACCTTATTACCCCCCCCCCCCCCCCCCACACACACACTATATTTGCGTCTGTTATATATTATTTTCAGTTCATATTTGGCATGTATATTATATTTGTTGCTACAACCCTCTAAGGACCCAGTTTCCTTCCAGGTTATGTTGAGCTTCACTAGGAGTTTTATTGGTGGATAACTTCTCGAAATATAGGTATTTTATTAGATAATGTACCATGTTCTTCAGTAGTATATATATTTTATTTTTTTATTTCATTCTCTGCTACTATAGCTTAGTAATTATAGCTCATGTCCTCATCTTGGGTCTATTTAGGTAAATGTGTTAGGGCGGTCGACCTTAACACATACTGTTTATTCTTGATATTATTATTTTGTGGGTTGAGGCTTAGTTTTGACAGATCATTCATAGTAGTTATAGCTAGATTTAGCCAAATTGGGACAACATATACATATTAGAGTTGGATCATAGTTCACTTGATACATAGCTAGTCATTGTCACGTATCATGGTTCTACGTATTTCGGGACTGGAGAGTGACATAATCAACAACTTGCAGAGGTTGTTGTCTCTTTTTCACTTGTGTTGAGTGGTAATGGCATTTTGCGATGGCTTGCACGTCGTCAATTTTTGGAATTGTTGGTTATGATTCATTCTGAACATAATCCACATTAACAAGTTGAAGATTCAGACTAATCTTTCTCTTTCATATTGTTGTAGTGCTCCCCATTAAACTTCTCAAGATTGTGAAAGCTCGAGCCCAAAAGACGTACACAATTTTTTATTGTGGATATTTCTTTAAGGTTGTTAAGGAAAAATATGAAAATTCATACAAAGTTATTGAAAACTTCAACCATAAAGTGGTGATTATAACAACATAAAAAACTTGCAGTAATGGTACAGGAGCACAATAAGGAAATAAAAAAATTACATAGAGTACAAATTGAATGACGAGAAAAATTGTTGAAATAAAGACCATTACCCGGGTGATAAAGATCAATCTTGTTCAAAGCAGGATTTGATTCTTTTCGTCGTTCTACTTCCAGGAACCAGCAAGCTCAATAGAATTTCTGAAATGCTCCTTTGTCACCGTCTTGAAGTCAGATAAAACTTTGATTGGGCCTTTGATTTGTTATTGTTGTTTCTTTCTCCCTTTTCTGGAAAATTCTCTCCCTCAAAATCTTGGTGTCACGTCCCAGTCCCAAAATATGTAGGACTAAAAATACGTAAATATGCCAATTATGCATTCAACCAGACGCTTGTCCGACTTGAATAGGTATAAGTTGTTCTATAATGGTCTCAATCTAGATAATATAATAAATATATCTATGTCTCAATCCACAATGAAACAAAATACAAGAATGAGCTACATGTGCTAAAGTCGGTCGTCCAGTAACACACAAGCTCGAATAGACTCGAGAAAGAAATATAAGTCTATAAAAACTAGGCTATATCAGTAGATGAATAAATAACCATAACTCAGGTAGAAATGATATAAGTAACTGGTACCAATGTCCGCATGACAAGACGATGAGCATCAACAACTCCAGAAAAGCTCAACAACAGTCTATGCTGTAAAACTGGCAAGGAACCAGATCCTCAGAGGAATATAACAAGGTACAAGAAACAACGTGCTAGAAGTAAAATAATAATATAATATACTATCCAAGGGTAAGCTAACTGTAACCGTCTAAGTGATATGCACATGAGAGCATCACTCGTACTCTAGGCTGGACTCTAAAGGCTCCGTGTGGGGAAATCTTAAGCAGTCATGTAAAATATCACGTCTGTATCATGGAACCCAAAGCAGTCAAGTATAAGTATATCACAAAAGGCTTTGTATCATGGAACTTAAAGTAGGCACATATAATAACACTAAAGGCTCCTGATCAGGGAACATAATGCAGTCATGTAAATATCACCAAAGCTATGAAACAGAGACTAAGGAAGGCATGTATATATATATATATATATATATATATATATATATATATATATATATATATATATATATATATATATATATATATATATATATATATATATATAATAAACGGGATATGAGCCATAGTGCTCATATTTCTACATGAGCCATGCAAATGTAGACCAATAGAAATATAGTGTACTAGTGCACATGGGTGTATTTATATATATATATAGCAGTCCATATCATAGTGTATGCTCTCCCCTCCCATGTAACCTCACGTATCATGTCATAAAACATGAGATCATGACCTCTATCTAACACCACATGTCATAGAACATTAGATTCTGTATAGGGCTCTAGGACTCATGATATGAGACATATATATATATATATATATATATATATATATATATATATATATATATATATATATATATATATATATGTATATGTCTCATATCATGAGTCCTAAAGCCCTATACAGAATCTAATCACCATGAATGTATCAAGATGGATCCCGTCACATAAATTTGTGTCAAGTGTCCTACGGTCTGACGCGCAAATAATACAAGCACGTATAATGAGTTCGAGGTATCGAATCTCTAACTATGATACTCGACTCCGCTGACGAACGTCGATACTCGAATCTGGTTCGAGCGCTAAGTATCGTGTATCGGCCCTAGGGTAACCACATACAATATTAATACCAAGTAATAGTAATAACTATATAAAATAATAAGACAAGAAACTGTGATACATCATGGCAAGGTACACTTGCCTGGATCCGGGGTAATGGTACGACGATGTCCAAGTAGCATACTCGATACGTCAACTGCTCCCGAAGAAGTAGAATTAGCACGAATGACTCCGAATATGGAAAATAATATCATCATTATTTCCAAATATAATAAAAATCTAGGATTGACTACCCATAAGTCCAGTTTGGATACAGGGACAAAATTGGCAGTTTTGTCAAAGCGGTGACCAACTATGGCCCATTTTAACCAAAAAATATACCGAAGATAAATTTCTCTAAATTTGGCAAGCTTAGTGTCTATGAGTCCAGAACGATGACATGACATCGACGAAATGTCCGAAATTGAATTTCGAGGAGCCGGTCACGAATTTGCCTGCCAAGTGGAATTGTAGGGCCTACAAAAAGGTATTTTGGTCAACGTTCTCAGAATTGAACCAAACTTGGGTCACATGACCAGCGTAAGACTGCAAATCCGATGGTACAAGCTTTATTTCTAAATGACAAGCACACATGAAGTAATAACACAAATTCGTAAAAGGTCGATAAGGGGTTTTTTGGCAGATAAGGGTCGATTTTGGCGTGCACACACGTCCAAATCAAGTTCCGCGAAAGCTCACACGTCCGTGTTTGCGATAGCGACTTTTAGTGCAATTTGCATACGATGAAGTCACCTAGTTTGGCGAGGCGGACACCGTATCAAAGAATTTTGGGTTTTAAAAATAAGGTTTGGGTCAATTTCAACGTTGAATTAACATCAATTTAAAGGGATTACAACAAGGTTATGTTGTCTAAAATATTGTTCAAGTAGATTTTTAAAATATCAACTAGATTGGGAGAAAACTGAATGGAAATATGGGTGTTTGGACAGTTTTAAAACTGTTAAAAAATGTAGTTTTTTTGCCAACTTTTAATTCGTTTTTCTCACGATTTAAAGTAGTAAAAATTATTCTACTTGAAGGAAATTAAAGTTGGTTATGTTGTGATCATGTACGATGAGACGGTTTATAAAATAAACGATTGTGGAGGGAGAAATGAGAACCAAAACCTGGGGTCGCGCGGGCGGGTGTTGTTACAGCGTGCGGCTGTGCTGCCCTGCGCCAGAGCAATGCGGTCGTCGGCTAGGAGAGGCACGAGAGTCGGGGAAGGGTAGAGAAGGAGGAAGGAAGTATGGGGTTCGGGTTAGGGTTTTGGTCACGTAAATGGGTATTTATACCGAGAGAACATGAGGGGAGGTTGTCCGTGGGTGAGGTCTGAGCGGGGTAATTTGGGTCAGGTTTAGTAGTTTATTTTGGGTTTTGGATTTTTGTTTTATTTTTTTATTTTCTTTTTCTCTTTTCTTTTCTCTTTTCTTTATATAATAAATATAAATACATATATATATATAGTAAAAGTCCAAGAAAATAGGTTTGTATATAAAAATAATTATCAAAAAAATTTATATTACTTTAATAATAGTTGTAAACCAAAATATTTTTAGGACATATATAATATTAATAAATATAAATAAAATTTTATGTGTATTAATAAATCCAAGAGTTTATTCTTTTCTAATTAGCTAAAAATATAACCAAAATTTTTATAATTAAAAATAATTAAAAATATTATATTTTTAAAATGAGGGTGTTTACAATCTACTCAACTTATAAAAAATGTGTCCTCAAAATTTAAAAAATAAGCATGGTAGAACAAAGTAAGAGAATTCAATGCGAAATAAAGATAAATACGGCTTGTCGTATCGAGTTTCTCGATATATAAAATAAGGCACGATCTAAAATATAAGGAATACAAAATAATATAAAAGAATTTAAGTAGGCATGGTCCTACCTTGATTCTCAAAAGATTGGGGACATAGTTACCAATGGAATCCTATTTTGACGTCACGTTCTAAGAGCATGGTTAGACTTAGTTCAAGACTCTACCCAACTTATAGAAATTAAGTTGGCCGTAAAAATTTTGGTCATGGTCATATTTATAAGAGTTATAGATAGTCTAACTTCAAGAAATGATACGATATGTTGAGGTTTTTGTGACTGTAGTCACAGCCTATCAAAGAAAATCTAGGTACAACCATAGTGTCATTGAGTCAATAACTCTACAAATTTTTTTTTACCAGTTCTCATTGCTCCTAATTTGGTCATGAGTTTACAAGACAATAAAAAATATCTTAGTCAAATATAACTAGGATGAGATAGTACAGAGGAATACGCTAATCAAATATCATGCATGCCGATGAACGGTTCAACAACAAGTGTCAAAAGTAACATAATTTGTCAAGATATTTAATATTGTGTAGAGAGTACAAGGGATCTCTATTTAATGCAACATAAGTATCATGGCCGTAGTTTGGCTCGAGTGGGATACTGGTATATCAGTGGTTGGGATAATTGGGTTATCGATGTACAATTTAATTTAATTGCAATGGGATTAAATATTTTAAGTATAGATTTTTAGAAGAAGATATGCCACGAATGTTGTGGCATTTATATGGAGCATGTGAGTGTATATTTGGGAGTAACAACTAGGTCATGAGTGAGTCGGTCAAGATAGGCTCATGAATGTCAAAGTTGTCGGAGAAATTGAGTCGGTGTTGCGTATTAAAATCGACCGCAACGGAAAATGATATATCGATATTATTTTTGTGTACAAATGCGTCGCGAATGTTGTGCGACTAAAACGAAGCATGGAAATGTGAGTTTGTGATTGATAGTCATGTCATGGGTGTAGAGTGGCTAGTCTAGGTCATAAGGGTGGAAGTTGTTGGAATGTAAATGATAGTGTTGTTCTCCAAATATCCGAGCTAGGAATAAGGGTATCAAAGGATACAGAGTTAAAGAGGTAATTTAATCCAATAGAAATTAAACCTTATCAATATCAAATAAATTTAAATTTATCCTGAAATTCTAAGAATAATCCTATACTAAAACCAGGGGCTTAAAATTTATCCAACTTATTAAAATTAAGTTAGTTTCAAAACTAAAGTCATGGTTTTGCTAATAAGATTTCTGGAATGGACTATTCCTAATAAGGATACAAAAATTATAGGTTTACTGGCCGTAATCAAGGACTCTCTAAGGGAACCTTGATACTATCAGGGTGCTATTAGTCAACAACTCTATAAGGGAAATCATAACCCATCCAACACTACTCTTGTATAGGTCAATCTTTCAACAAGACAGAAGAAAAGACTTGGTCAGATATAACTGGGGTAATGTGGTACAGAGGCTTCATCTAACTCGTATACATACAATCCTTACAACCTTGTCTAACTCGCATATTCCTAACTTAGTAGGTAATGGTCAAGGCTAAACTAAGCATGTATATCAATCATGTTATACTATTTACTACGGACACTCTTCATATCATGATTGGGATTGGTCATTCCAATACTAGTATAACATTCAATTAGAATATCGATATATTCTCATACAACTTATCCCTTCTATTACTTATCTGTCATGCCCCACTCCTAGAATACAGTATAAATACGAGGACGGACTTGGCCAGCTACTCCATAAAAAGGTATAAAAATGTCGTACGATGGTCACGGTTATCAAGAAGACAAATGGGTGGACTCTAGCATGCTCATGAAGTCAGTCTTAAGGCCGACAAATCCTAGTATCTTAATCCATCAACAATAATACAAGAGTATATCATACATGAAAGTAAAGAGGCATCCTAAATTACGTATCACATATGATCATAAAGCTAGTAAATACAAAATATTACACTAGCAGAGTATCATTATACATGATCAAATATACCAACCATGGTCTAATATATACATCATGTTGACTGTAGTCTCAAAAATAAAAGGAGCTAACTCTGCCCCTTGTTGACACCATAGAATAAAGTAATCAAAACGAGGGATGGAAGAAGGAAACCCACTCGCGAGCTTCAGCCGTATTTCTACGAGTGCGAGCTATCTTGCTCGAACTACGAGGGATCATGGTTCTCCTTGGGTAAATATGGCCAAACAAAACCAGTGAGGTTAGAACCCTAAGCAACAAGTACCATAAATGAGCTCAAGGTGATAGGCAAAATCTACCATAATATCATGCATAGACGAGACATAAATAATAAATGTGAGTCGAGACTTGTACGGTACCAATGTACTTGTCTCCAAGAGTAAAGTAATGACAAAAATTAAAATATTTAAACAAACTAGATAACAGACAAGGATAAAGCGATGAGCGGTAAGAGGGCATAGGAACTACTCTAGATTAGGACCACAACCCTTAAACCCAAATAAGGACCAGGGTTGCAGACTTTTACCCGAGCAGAACTTAGAATCCTAACCACGCGTCGGAAGAATGAGATACAAGGGCAAGCTAAACGAATAGACAATCATTTATTGCATGGCCAAATATGCCTACGGTTTGCTATAATTAACTAACTAGGGTTATCACAATCTAGTTACTAACAAATGCATGTTTTGAAATATATTGCTACCACCGACACTACAGTCAAGATGGATGGCCAAGGGTACGCTTGTCTTAAAAGAATACACATTACAATCAAACATAACTTGTAATTGACATAAACTTGAACTTATCCATAAATCATAAACTTGTTTGGAAATCATAACTTGTCTTGAAATCATAAACTTATCTTGGAATTATAAACTTATCGTGTAGTCATGAACTTGTCTTATAAACATAAACTGGTCTTGTAAATATAAACTTGTCTTGTAAGTGCCGTAGCACGCGTAAACTTGGTAGGTCATGAAGCCCTTGTCTAGCAGGGTTGTCAAATGCCTCATGGGGCCCTTGGAGATCGGGATAGCTGGTAGTGCCATATTCTTCCCTCCCAATGATCTAGGTAAATTCTTATCTTGTTTGATCATTACCAAATTATTTCAAGTTCTTGAGTCATGGATACTCGAGGAACTTCCTATAATAACGAGTTACGAGTACGAGCTTTTTACTAGTTATCAGTGGCGAACTTATCGTATCCGCGACACACGATACATTAGGCAATACTCATACTCGATTGTCCGATGCCAAATACAATAGGTTTATCATACGCAAACAATACACGATGTCGTGAGGATCATAAACCTGTGTCAATATAGGAAAGCACAACATTCAACTATGCTCCAATACTAAACCAAGATAATGAATCAAAATTTGAAGGAAATATCAAAATAGACAAGAAAATAGCCAATCACAGGAAAAAATAGGAAAGAGGAAAAAACTTATACTACATGATGAAACTGCTCACCTCATAGACAACTTGCCTCATAGCCAACTTTGCATCATGGACAATTTACCTCATGGACTGCTTGCCTCATAGAAAATTTGCCTTATGGAATGCTCGACGCATTGAATGCTCGACAAATAGAATGTTCGACACATGGAATATTTGACGCATAGAATATTCGACGCATAGAATGCTCGATTCATAGAATGCTCGATGCATAGAATGTTCATCGTCTCCAACTCATCAGGTCCGAGAACAAAAAAAAATCCAAAATTATTTTGGCCATAAAAACTTTATTTTAACTCCAAATTAAGCATTTCAAAGGTCAAAATTGTACAAAATTTAATTCTCCACAACATGAAATAATTAGTTTTCGAAAACAATAAGTTTTAATAGATCAAAACCAAGAAAAACTCATGGAACCCATGAAAAACCTAACTTGAAACTCATATCTACTCCAAACCATTCATCAAAATCCAAAACTCCAAGAACTAAAATAAATGATAACATCAAGGAGAACATTTTTTATTAAATATTTTTTACTTACTATATATATATATATATATATATATATTCAAAAATCATGGCTTCGTCTAGAGTGGCTTCTTAGCCTCTACCTCTCACGGTCCAAGTGATCACAACCACCTCTTCTAGGGTCAGGGTTCGGTGTAAGGGAGAGAGGAAGATGAAAGAGAAAAATAAAAGTACAAGTGAAGAAGAATGAGTATATATATATATATATATATATATATATATATATATATATATATATATATATAGGGAGTGGGAAAGATAGTCTAGCCATGGGTTTAACCAAAATGAACCAAACCAAGTGTCCAGTCTACATGTAGGTCCTAAATCGTGTCTATGGCAATACCGATGGATATTCTACGGGTCTCGGGTAGTCTCTCCAGACAACAAAAAATAAAATATAAATGACAGGAACCACACTACCAAAATAAGTCATTTTAGCGACGTTTAAAAACATCGCTAAAATGGTAAAATACGTCGCTAAATATATTTAGCGACGTATTTAGCGATATTTCATGGTAGTCGCATTTTATCTAGTCGCTGACAAGAAAAATATCGCTATACGTCACAATAGCGACATTTAGTGGCGACGTTAACACGTCGCCAAATATTTTGAATGTGGCGACGTTTTACGTCTCCACGTCGCCATTTTTTTTACTTCTTAGGTGTCGGTAAACGTCGCCAATATTTTTGTTATTAGCGACGTGTTGCGACAAATTTAACGACGTATAGCTGACATGGCAAATATTGCCATGTCAGCATATCAGCAACGTTTAGCGACTCCTAGATACATTACTGGTACAAAGTAGCGAAATTACGATACATATTAACGACGCAAAAAACCATCACAAAACGTTGCTACCCTTCGGTAAACGTCGCTAATTTTAAAAACAAAATTAAAAAATGCAGCTTTTATATTTTTTACACTACAGATGCCTGCAGTTTATCAATTCACAATTTATATTATTAGACCCGGAGCAACCCTCCGTTGAATTTTCTAGGTTCGTTGACCCCTTCAGTGGAACACTCAACACCGATCAATTCCTATGCATTTAATATACATAATAAAATAAAATTTAAAGAAATAGACACATTAAAATTATAAACTAAGTCTCAAAATAAATATCCAGTAAGTATCACAACTGGTAGTGAGTGTCAACAAATAAAATATGAAATACTACCTCAATAAATGTATGAAATAAATACATAAATGACCTAAGATCATAGGCCAAAACTCACAAACAAATAAATTGTCCTAACTAGGACTACTGCTGATCCGGAAGAGGAGGAGCATTGCGGCGAGCCCAGGAGAACAACTACTGCTGATCAGGAGGAGGAGGAGGAGTACCACTGAGCGAGGCCCACTACTCCAGTGAAATCATCATTGTACCCGATGGAGGAGTCTATGCAGTCGATGTAGATGTTGATATCGGCGGACCAGGAGGATGCATATGCTCCAACTCTGTCAGTCGAGTGTTGCAAGTATCCATGACAGATAAGATCCTCACAGTATTATGCTCCACTGACTGGCTCATCTGAACATGTGACGTCTGCAACCTGGTCAGTGAATTGCTCATAGCTACATGAGACCCCTGTAGCATCGTCATATTACGCTTTGTCGACATAGCCAGATCCCTTAGCTCCACCAGGCTACGCTCAAGTGAATCAAAATGTGCTATGATCGTCACATCGTCCGTCTGCGGTATGTGCTACGACGTAATCCTCTGCAGCAACTCATCATGCAGAGACACAATCTGATGGTCAACCCTCTCCTGTTGGGATCGTACCGACTCCTGGCAGGGTTGTATGGTATGTACACCGGCAGAGGGGGTCCTAGAGGACTGCGATGCAACATATGCGTCGTAGGATCCCGTACCGTAGTACGTACCCCTTTGCATACCACCAACAGCGGTCATCCACAGGTCATTAGGAGACGGAGCTGGGTGGACGGGGGGCTGCGAGAAACTATCGTCCTCTCCCTGGGAGGGCTGGGTCGATCGCTCACGGAGCTTAAGATACTCATCCTAAAAAAAAAAATCTCGATAAGCATACTACTTACTATCCACTCGTCATGCATAACTGTTAATATATATATCTAAGGTACTTATTACTAACTGCTTGAATATTTATTTGTATATTTTTTAAGTTAAATTAAAATTAAAAAATATAAAGAAATACTTACGTAGCTTTGCATGGCCCTCTCATCGATGAGCTGTCTGCCCTTCTTATGGGTATCGAGGAAGACTGTCACCATGTTAGCGTCCTCACCCCTCTGGACCTGTTAAAAAATATAGTGTATGTTACTAAAATTAAATATTCAATCCTACTTTAATTAAAATACTATGTATACAATGAAATACATACCATTCGACGGAAATATTCCGTCATCGGAATCGACCCACCACACCACTTTTTCGCCTTCTTCCTGGACGCCTTCTCCGACTTTTCAATGTACTTGGGATCGTTAAATCTAGCCGTCATCACAGTCCACTACTCATACGTGATCCAGCCATTGATTGGTTGTCCCAAAGCTACACGCTCCTTCTGGTCCCGGATCGCATCACGGATTATTTTGGCGGCAACAGAGGGAAAGTGCTCCTCGATCTTCTCAGCCCAGTGTGGTGGATAGAAATACATTTTCTACAAGAATTAATATAGTAAGTTATATGAAAAAATACCAAATTAGATAATTGATAGTAAAACCAAATTTACTTGTACCTTGAAGTACGCAAACCAAAATGCCTTCCTCTCGTCGGGGGAATCCGGCTAGTTCATCCAAGGGCCACCATAGTTGTCCCTCAAAAAAATGTGTCAAGGCTCTCTGTACCCTCGAGGGATGATATCTATACATAGATAATTATATTCAAGAAAAGTGAATATATATTTATACATGCGTAAGAAAACTAAAACTAATTAACTTACTTTGTAGGCCCATTGGCCCAAATCTCCTCATCGTCTCGTCCGGAGGAGCACATGGAGGATCGCTCTGAAAAGACGAAGGCGCAGTTGGCTGGGCCTCGTCCATTTCGTCCATCTACTTCTCTGTCTCCATGGCGCCGTCAGCAGGAGAAACGTTAAACGAGGGAGTAGCCTCAGGCCTGGAACTACTCGTCCCAGGAGTACTGCCATGTACCGTCGACGGAATCGGGGATGTGGCTGGTCGATAAAATGGAGTACCCGAAGATGAGGATCCGAAACCAGTAGCCGGTACCGGAGCAGCACTCCATCTACCGGAGGAGCCTCTCCCTCAGTACGATATGCGTCGTCCTGCCATACCTGATAATAACATATGATGATAAAACAATATGATATATAGAGAAGGAAATCTAATTTCTCAAATTGTAAACATCTTCATCCTTGTCGTCTATGTGTGTCTATGTGTCTGTGTCTATGAATGTGTGTATGTGTCTGCCATACCTGATAATAACATATGTGTCGTATTGTGTATGTTCAGAGAAGATGAATGTGTGTACGTGTGTGTCTATGTTTGTGTCTATGTATGTGTGTCCGTGTGTATGTGTCTGCATTTGTGTCTATGTTTGTATGTTTGTTTGTGTGTATTTGTCTATGTCTGTGTCATGTCAGATATGATTAGATAGGGTTAGGGTTTACCTGTGTCTGTATCATACACCTAATAATATTGACTAAAAGAATAATTATCTAATTTCATAATGAGCGTTACACTTATACTATAATTTTTTTTTCACATACACATACACGTATGAATTTTCTATCTCTATGTTTCTTTTTCAAATGAATATATAATTCTAGGATGTCATCAGGAACTGTCTACGACGGTTACTATTTATGGTAATTATCCTTTATGGTAATTACTATATAAATTCCTCTTCACATACACATACACGTATTAAACACATAATCATCTAATAAACTAAATTAACCTAAAATTAGTATTACTATTTATGGTAATTACCTAAAAGGGTTACTATTTATGGTTAAAAAAAATCATAATATGACTACTCTATATATCGTATCCCGTATTCGTGTCTCTGTGGTAGTGTCAAGAGAGAGAGAGAGAGAAAGAGAGAGAGAGAGAGAGAGAGAGAGACAAGAGAAGTGTGTGTGTGTGTGTGTGTGTGTGTGTGTGTGTCGTGTTAATGTGTCTGACATGTCAGTGTGTGTGTGTCATGTCTATGTGTGTGTCATGTCAGTATATCTGTGTCTGTGTCTATATCTCTTTGTTAGTATGTGTGTGTTGTGCCAACTGTGAGAGAGATATGGATAGAGATAGGGTTAGGGTTACGGTTAGGGTTTGCCTGACCCAATAGAGGGGTTGATCGAGGAGAGGAGGAGAAGCCCGGTGGGGAGGGGAGCCGGAGTGGTGGTCAGAGGGGAACCCGAGTAGGGAGGAGGAGCCCGATGGGGAGGAGGAGCCCCGTGGCCGGATCCCGGTAGGGAGGGGCGCCAGGGCAAGGGGGTCGTCGGGGGGGGCACCGGGGTTAGGGGGGTCGTTAGGGAGGGAGGGGGCACCGGGCGAGTGGGGTCGTCGGGGTCTCTAGGGGGGCGAGAGGGGGGGAACTATGCCGCTGTGAAAAATTTGGGGACGTAAGGGTAGGGGAAAAATAAAAAGTCGAATCCCTATATAAAATATTTTAGCGACGTCTTCATTAGACGTCACTAAACGTCGCTAAATTTTAATTATACCACAACGTACATGTAATAACGTCGCTAAACGTCGTCGTATTTAAAAAAATAGCGACGTTCAACGACTCCATGGCGACGTCCATTTCCATAATATTAATTATAGTTGCTAAAAGTCGCGGAATGTCGCCTATAGTGACGTCTGGCGACATTATATTATTACGTCGCTGATTTTAATAATATCAGTGACATTTAAACTCGGAGTCGTTAAATACGTCGCTAATTTGACTTATTTTGGTAGTGCCATCATGCAAATACAGAAAAAATACAAAATCAAGAAAATTTAATTCTAGAAATTCAAGAAATACCAAATCAAAAAATGGGTGTGACATCTCTACCCTCCTTAGAAAAATTTCGTCCTCAAAATTTTACCAAGGCTAGTCGAGCTAGAAAACACGCTAGAAGGCTCAAGAAATCATAAATCACTTATCAGGAAATGAATTCATCAAGTGATAACTAAAATAGAAGAGATAACTGCAGAAAGTAAATAATTGCACATAACAACACATGAAAAAATGGAGGCATATGGAGGCATATGAATACATATACTCCTCAGTCAGTCAAATAGGAATTCGTTCTCGCTTGCCTATGCTGACTCACAAAATAGAAAAGAGTCAAGCCTTGAGGTAAGTCGGTACCAACGACTATATCGAGATCATGACTCTAATCCAAGACGTACCTTCGCAATTGGGACACATGATGAATATCATGTACCACAAGATACAGAGGCGGAAGAGAAGGATGAGAAACTCATCCCTGCTCGATGAAGGGATCGAGACGACTATTGTACTCTAGCGCAACATAATACAAGATCGTTCGACAAGAACCCAAGAATAAGACAAACTAAGAAACTCAAATATCTTACCCATAATCGTAGCACCTTCGGCTAACAACTTCTCTAAGATGAAAAAATCTTACCCACAATCGTAGCGCCTAGGGGTTGCGGCCCTAACTTGCTGTTGGTTCTGCCTTGCTTACTGGTCTTGCTGGACTTACGCAAACTGAGCCGGACGTTGCTGCTGGAATTGCTGAGTCTGTATCGGGAGAGGATGCTTGGCTAGTGGTCGAACTTCTAATGATGGTCCCCTGGGGCCTTTAATCGCTGCTTGGGGCGGAGCTGGCAACTATCGGACTGAAGAAGCCTCATGTTACAGAAGCGGGCATGAACCAATCATGTGGTCGGATGCCCCACAACTGAGACACTGGCCGTTGGCCCTCCTACACGAATCTCTGGTGTGCCCTGGCTTGCCACAGTGGCTACATCCTGTTGATGCTGACTGCCTCGTGGACTGTACTGAGGTTATAGTTGAGGCGGGAGGTACAGACGGGCGAGGATCTCTGACTGCTAGTGCTGGAAGTGACGACTGAATAATGATGCCTCTCATGGATGAGTGGGACCTCTTCTGGCCTCCGGTCCTTACTACTAATCTCTGGTCGGCAAGTTCTAGGGACCTAGCTGTCCTGAACACTACATCATAGGTGGCATAATCGTGACCCACCATGAACTGCTGAATCTCTAAATGCAAACCATGCTCAAATATTTTGGCTCGATCCTCCTCGAAAGTTACCACATGAGGATAAAATCGGCTTAGTCGGCAAAACTCGGCCGCATACTGGTCAATTGATCTCGTCTGTTGACGGAGGTTGATGAACTGCTGGTGGAGCTGGAACTTGGCAGTTGTGTGAAAATACTTCTCCTGGAAGCGCTCCTTGAACTTCCTCCAACTAATGGGCTTCAGAAGCGCCATTTCTTGTGCTTCCCACCAATCTCGGGCAAGATCTGTTAGCTGTAGCTTTACATCTGCTACCTTCTCGTCCTCGGGGGTCCCAAAATACGTAGGACTAGGAATACGTAAACATGCCAGCTACACATTCAACAAGACTCTTGTCCGATTTGAATACGTATAATTTTTTCTATAATGGTCACTATCTAGATAATATAATAAATATATCTATGTCTCAATCCACAATGAAATAAAATACAAGAATGAGCTACATGTGCTAGTCGATCGCTCAGTAACCCACAAGCTCGAATAAACTTGAGAAAGAAATATGAGTGTATAAAAACTAGACTATATCAGCAGATGAATAAATAACAAGAATAAATAACCATAACTCAGGTAGAAATGATATAAGTAACTGGTACCAATGCTCGCATGACAAGGTGATGAGCATCAGCAACTCCAGAAAGGCTCCACAACAGTCTATGCTGCAAAATAACAAGGAACTAGGTCCTTATAGAGACGTAACAAGGTACAAGAAACAGATGTCAGAAGTAAAACAGTAATATAATATACTACTCAAGGGTAAGCTAACTGTAACCGTCTAAGTGATATACACATAAGAGCATCACTCGTACTCCAGGGTGGACTCTAAAGGTTCCTTGTTGGGGAACCTCAAACAGTCATGTAAAATATCACTAAGGGGTCTGTATCATGGAACCCAAAGCAATCAAGTATAAGTATATCACTAAAGGCTCCGTATCATGGAACCTAAAATAGGCACGTATAATAACACTAAAGGCTCATGATCAGGGAACCTAAAGCAGTCACGTAAATATCACCAAAGCTCTGATACATAGACTAAGGCATGTATATATATATATATATATATATATATATATATATATATATATATATATATATATATATATATAGCAGCCCATAGCACAGTGTATGCTCTCCCCTCCCATGTAACCTCACGTATCATGTCATAGCACGTGATATCATAACCTCTAACTAACACCACGATTCATAGTAATACACACACACACACACACACACACACACACACACATATATATATATATATATATATATATATATATATGTGTGTGTGTGTGTGTGTGTGTGTGTGTGTGTGTGTGTAAATATCACGAGTCCTAGAGCCCTATACAGAATCCAATCACCACGGATGTATCAAGATGGATCCCATCACATGAAGTCGTGTCAAGTTTCCTATGGTCTAACGAGCAATAATATAAGCATGTATAATGGGTTCGAGGTATCGACTCTCTAACTACGATACTCGACTCCGCTGACGGACGTCGATACCCGAATCTGGTTCGGACACTAAGTATCGTGTATCAGCCCTAGAGTAACCACATACAACATCAATATCAAGTAACAGTAATAACTATATAAAATAGTAAGACAAGAAACTGTGATACATCATGGCAAGGTACACTTTTCTGGATCTGGGGTGATGGTATGGCGATGTCCAGGTAGCGTGCTCGATATGCCAACTGTTCCCGAAGAGGTAAAATTCATACGAACATCTCTGAATGCTAAAAATAATATCACAATTATTTCCAAAATATGAGAAATAGCTAAGATTGACTACCCATAAGTCCGGTTTAGACATATGGACAAAATTTACAGTTTCGGTCAAAGCGGTGTCCAATTATAGCCCACTTTGTACCGAAAAATATGTTAGAGATAAAATTCTTCATATTCAACAAACTTAGTGTCTAGGAAACCAGAACGATGACACGACCTCAACAGAATGTCCGAAATTAGATTCCGAGAAACTGGTCACAAAATCGTCCGTCAAGTGGAACCGTGGGGCCTACAAAATGGTGTTTCGGTCAACATTCTCAGAATCGAACCAAACTTGGGTCACATGACCAGCGTAACGCTGCAAATCTGACGTCACAAGTTCATTGCGAAACGACAAGAACACACAAAGTAATAGCACAAATTCGAAAAATATCGATATGAGATTTTTCGGCGGATACAAGTTGATTTCGACATGCACACACATCCAAATCAAGTTCTGCCAAAGACCACACGTCCGTGTTTGCGATACGAGCCTTTCGGTGCAATCCGCACACGACAAAATTGTCTCGTTTGGCAGGACGGATACCGTATCGTAGAATTTTGGGTTTTGAAAACAAGGTTTTGGTCAATTTCAACGCTAAATTAACAACAATATAAAACAAAATAAAATAAACTAGTTAAAGGGATTAAAACTTGGTTATGTTGTCTAAAAATATTGTTTAAGTAGATTTTTAAAACATCATATAGATTGGGATAAAACTGAATGGAAATATGGGTGTTTGGACAGTTTCGAAACTGTCGAAAAACGTAGTTTTTTTGCCAACTTTTGATTCGTTTTTCTCACGATTTAAAGCAATGAAAATTATTCTACTTGAAGGGAATTAAATCTGGTTATGTTGTGAGCGTGTACGATGAGACGGTTCGTAAAATGAATGATTGTTGAGGGATTAATACAAACCTGAACCGGGGGTCGCGACTGTGTGTGCACACGCATGGGCGTGTGCTTTTGCATCGCGCGACGGCACTACCGGCAATGGAGCGGTGAGGTCACCGGCCAGGACCGGCGCGAGGGTCGGGGAAGGGTAGATGAGGAGGAGGAAGGAAGTGTGGGGTTCGGGTTATGGTTAGGATTCTGGTCACATAAATGGGTATTTATTCCGAGAGAACATAGGGGGGATGTCCGCGGGTGAGGTCTGAGCAGGGATATTTGGGTCTGGTTTAGTAGTTTAGTTTGGGTTTCGAATTTTTTTTGTTTTTGTTTTTATTTCTCTTTTCTTTTCTCCTTTCTTTATATATATATATATATATATATATATATATATATATATATATATATATATATATATATATATATTAGAAGTCCAAGAAAATAGGTTTGTATATAAAAATAATTTCCAGAAAATTCTATATTACTTTAATAATAGTTGTACACCAAAATGTTTTTAGGAAATATATAAAATTAATAAATATAAATAAAATTTTATGTGTATTAATCAATCCAAGAGTATTATTTTTTCTAATTAGCTAAAAATATAACCAAAATTTCTATAATTAAAAATAATAAAAAATTAAAATTTTAAAATAACGGGGTTTACACTTGGTTCTCTCAAATGAAAAAAAAAACAGTTTTTAAAGAGGACAAAACCTCATAGGCTGCCATAATCCCCATTAACAACATGGGCGGTTTTTCAAGGAGTAACTCCCTACTTAGTGGGTTGTTACAACAGTAACCCCTCCTCCTCCCACTAAGTGGACGATTACAACAGTAATTTCCATCTAAGTGGGTTTTTACAACAGTAATTATACTCAATAAGAACAGTCAAAAGTCAACCTTGCAAAACTTCAGATCTTGCATAACGAAGAACTCGTAGAAATAACCACAACACTAGCAAATTCATAGAACTCGCAGAGCTCGCAAAACCGTAAAACTCGCAGAACCCTCACCTACTAAGAATAACCAACAATCAATAGCCAACCACACATAACTTCAAATTTTGCAAAACCACAGAACTAGCGACGTAGAAGTGCACCATCTCTGCGCAAAACTTCAGAGATGGCAGAACCATAGAACTTGTAGAAGTGTGTCATCTCTGCGCATAACTTCAAAGCTCACAGCACTGCATAACGCACAGAAGCATGCCATCTCTGCGCTTGATGTGAAATGCGTCATTTTGTGCACTTCGGCTAGTCCGAGTCTGTCACTTTTGCGCCTAGCTCATAAGAGAAATTTTCAGGAAATGGATGACAAACCATTGTTGCTTGGAGGATTTGGGGCCTAGCTCATAAGAGAATTTTTTAAGAAATGAATGACAAAAATAATTGTTGCTTGGAGGATTTAAACCTTGTCCTCTTGTAAAACTTTCCTCCGTAACAACCACATGAATTACCACTCCCGATGTGTACATGTAAGAGCATCTCCAACCATGTTGTGAGTTTGGAAAAAAAATGATTGTCACATAGGAATCACAATTTCTTATTTCAAAATTCCTTCTCCAATGCAAATGTGAAATAAATTATGAAATTAACATGTCAAAGACAATGTGAAGTTGGTTGTCTAGTTCTAGACAATGGATTGCACAATACTTTACTTTCACATCATCAATTAAGAATACAAATATTTATATTAAAAAAAAAAGTGAAAAAGTTGTCTTGGGAGTTAGAAAAACGTAGTTTTTATTGTCTTCTCAATACTTTTGCATTGGAGAACACTTTTCTCTCATTGTCTTGTGTGAATATAATCTTGCCACATAAAAAAAAATATTGTCTTGTGCCTCATGTCACATAGGAATCACAACACAAAACAAGACAATAGGGTTAGAGATGCTTAAGATAATAAATGATGATTCATATATTGAAATACACACCAAATTTATCACATCATGAAGTGTATGACCGGTCACTAAAAACTAAATTCAAAATAAAACAAACAATACCTCTGCCTCTTCTTAATTTTTTTGTAGATTAATTCGATCATTAGATCGATGAGCTCGAAATGAGCTAGCATAGTTCTTATGTGTTTCCTTCCTAATTGCTCTATCGGAGTGGTTCCAATAAGTTAGTTCAATTTGTAAGTTTTTTATTGTAAACTTTTCTATTTTCAGTAAGCCCTGCTTAATGCCCAGACTTTTGATTAAAAAAAGAGTGTAGAAACTGCACCCAGAATACGTTTTCACTTGATAAAATGATTTTGCAGACCAAGAATTTTCTAGTAAACACTTCCTTTACTATTTTCCACCGGAACTATTTAAAGAATCTCCATGTCCATCCTAACAATTTTGCTCTGAAAAAACTAGTTGCTTATTTTTGGTAAGTATGTGGCTAGAATGGAAAAGGATCCACAAATTAAATAATAAATGTGATTCAAACGGACAAAAATGCCTAATGGCAGAAAACAGCTCAATTTTTCAACAAAATAGTATCCGATACGGAAATGAGAACCCTCGATACCGTAAAGTGTCATCTCACTTCCACGTTTAACTATTGAAACAAACAACTTTAGTTCACTTAATATATAAGGAAACTAAATAGGAATAATGTTTGTTTTTATTTTTGGATGTCCTTTCCACCGGATTAGAAATTAAGTTTTCAAGGAAGAATTTGAACGTGTCTATCTCCACGAGAGCCTTCCATCATAACGAACCAGGCCACGACCCCATGGACGAAAACTAAAGAATGTTAATATTCAAAGTTATATCCCATACAAACAAGAAATAAATAAAAAATAACATGTAGTTTCATTAAGCTTCCGAGTTCAACAAATGAAAGGAAGGGTTTTTTTTTCCAATGAAAAATATTTCCATCATAAAGAATTATTTTTCAAAAACTATCTTTTATCTTTTTTTTCTAAATTGATGAAAAATGAAACTGGTCCATCCATAGAAAAATATTATTTTTCATAAAAATAACTATTTTTTTGTGAAAAAAATGGACAATCAAACATCCAAATTAAATTTTTCATAAAAAATTTCAAAATTTCATGATTTTTTTTCTTGTAAAATAATTCCCTAAAATTAATTTATTTTTCAAATATTTTTCACTTTGCAACAAAATGCACCCTTAATGTTTATGCAAACTAAGGAAGGCTAATATTCAAATGAAAACATGGTTATCAATGGAAAGTAAAGAGTTGGCAGTTTACATGAAGCTCATTTGGAAGACATTCAAACCAACCCAACCCCCCCCCCCCCCCCCCCCCCCCCCCCCCAATTCATAAGACATTAGTAAATTGTCAGGATAAAAAAATATTTAACAAATTTCTATACTCTGAGCAGTGGAAGCTACCAAGTTATATTAGTAAATTACAAATTACTTTTAGGCTTAAATAAAGTAGGGCAAGACAAAAAAAACAAATCATCTTAGGTTTATGGAAAAAAAAAACTTAATCCAAATAACAATTACATGAAAAGTGAATTTCCAGAAAATTGTAACTCAAGAGTTCTATGGTTGATTATACATTTTTCTCTATAATCCAACGAATTCAAAAATAAAAAGTTAATAGAAACGAAAATGAATTTTTTTTATGTGATACTCCTGACAACTTAACGTTTAGAGTAATTCAAGAAAGGCTCTTTATTTAGTATTTGCATAGGACCATTAGAATATCAGAAACTAGTTGTGCTTAATGTCTTATATTTTTCACGAATCAATCCAGGATACAGGATTCTGAAATGAATCCTAACAGGATACATGAGGTTAACGTTATTGCGCAGAGACATCCCAGAACAGAAATATAATGTTTTGTTTACTCTCAATATTCCATATAGTTTGATAGCAGTGAAGCCTGTAAAACATTTTTTTTCATTTATACCCGGAAGTGATAGTACAAGTAATACAATTTCCAACTGGAAGTGTATAGACTGTATTCATGATGGTATATAATGTTCAGTTTCAACCAGAAACAACAGAGTATGGTAAATTTTATTCCTCTGCTGGTGGATCTACCCATCGTCCATGGTCTTTAATTAACTGGATCAAAGCTTCGGTCGCATGCTCCATAGCAATGGCTCGCTTTACCACAGTCTAAAAAATGGATGCAATCATGTCAGTTTTTTCAGTACCAGCAATGTTCGAACTCGGAAAAAAAATGCTAGGAATTAAAAGAGAGAAATGTCAAGTAACATGATCAACCGTACAAAGAATAAGATCATGTGAAACAAGATAAAGTTGGCTTTTGGTAGTCGAGAAAAATCGGCAAACTACTATGCCTTTTGACATTGAGGAACCTCTATTGAAGAACAATTGAAGCCTAAAACTAAAATTATAACGTCTTTCCATGTGAACATTTAATGTCATAAGCTTTAACCGAGTTAACGAGCTTAAGGGTCTCTTTGGCTACAATAGATCTCTGTGGATGTCATGGATTTACCTGGATGTTCAGTTCATGGATTTGAGATCCATACATTTATATACAAGATAATTGTGTTTGATAAGATGGATTTATAGGCTACGATCTAAACATTTTTTCTTACATGGAGGAGTTGGCACGCAAGAGAGGAGTCCCATTTCAAGGATATAAGATTCAGATGGCAAAGACTGCCTCATATTCAATATTTTTAAGGAATATTTTGCTTACTTTTCACATGAGACCTGGATTTGTTGGTTTGCTTGAACTCTAGATTATAGCAAGAAAATTTAATGAATGTTTTCCCAAGAATTGAGAATATGCATTGCCACTATCTTAGTGCCAACTTAGCTTCATAAATCAAAAAAGAATTAATAAAAGTTTAGCTTCAGGATTGGCAATGGTTAAACCTCATAATTCAGTTTGCACCTTACAAATATCGGTAGTAACCAACACATACACTAGTTTGAAATTCGATGAGAGAGAGAAAAAAAGCGTACCTTCCCCACATAGAGGTCAATCTTTCCTGGTGCACCACCAACATAACCAAAATCTGCGTCTGCCATTTCTCCCGGTCCATTCACAATACAACCCATAATAGCAATCTGTCATAGGAAGCCACCAAAATCTTGGGCGTCATTCCTGCTAAAAGTTAACCAAATAACAATACTTCAAATGATGGAAGGAGAACTTACTGAAACACCAGCAAGTGTGACGTCTTTTCCCTAATCTCAGCGCTTATTTCTTGAAGGTCAAAGAGGGTACGACCACAGGATGGACATGACACATATTCCTGCATAATAATATAAACATTAGAGTTTAAAAGAAGGGAATGAGGGAAGAAAATAGGTAATGATTCATTAGTCCAATTAGCAGTGAGCTTTCCCCAGCAAGAGGGGAAATGACAAAGTCATAAGTAATGTTTTCCTCATAATGGCTTACAGTTTTTGTGTTGCGCATTCTGCAACCCTGGAGTAGGTTAAAAGATGTATTCCTCAAGAAATCGAAATCCTGATCATAAGCCTCGAGCAGTAAACCATCTCCAAGGCCATCAACTAGAAGAGCACCAGCATTGCTCCCAGCACCAATTACCAAATCATCTCTGAGAATTGGAGGGCTAGTATGAGCAAGAACATTTAATAAATTGTAAGCTACAAATAGATGATCTCTTCAATCCATAAATTACCGGTTGGTCCCTTCAGGAAACTCTAGATGGTGAATTACTGGGAAGTTCAAAGTATTCTCTTCTAGATACTCAAACAGCCTGAAATGTGATTGCACAGGACAAACGATATGATGTACCATAGAATGGACTTGCATTTCATTTAAGAAGAAGTCATTGACGATCCACCAATGGAAGAACAAAAAAAGGACCCAAAGACGGATAGAAACAAGTTATAGAGAAGAAGTCATGACGATCCATCAATTGAAGAACAAAAAAGCTAGCTATGTGCTGAA
>JAYESA010000012.1:40829877-40924877 GCA_036927795.1 Iris macrosiphon
ACTGATGTCAATTAACCTTTTAAGAGCTAACCTCTAAGCAATAGAGGGAAGATACGTTAGCTGAAAGCTTTGCAAAATAACTCTATAGGTTTCTGGAAAAGTAGAGTTGTATTCTACAGAGAAACTTTAACTTGTGAAAAGAAGGGAAAAGTAAGATGGAAAAATAATTCATATATCATAATTGAGGATAGTGTTCTCACGGCATCAATATCTTCTACTGCAGGAAGCTCTCTCAGAAGAATTGAATCTACTGTTGCTAGATCATCCTGATAGTCGTATCAGACATGTCAAACAATGCAAGAATTTCTGGTTTTTGCCAGGTAAAAGAGTAACTGGATAGGGAAAGTTATTCTCAAAGGAGCAAGAGCAAACCTTGAATGGCATGCCAACCACAAGCTTTGCACCAAGAGATTTATAGAGAAGCTCCGGTGTCTACAAAAGAATAGAAACTACAGTCAATATAAGATTTATAAGTACCTAAATACATTCATTAGGCAGCATACTAATGTCAATTGTTATTCAACACTACTAATACCAATTTCAGTTTTGGGTTGTGGGCTGGTATCTGTTTTTAAAAAATAAGTATAAAAAACTTGAGTCGATCCAAATTGAATACTTGTCGAGCTTGTTCATGAGCACATGAGACTAGCTTCCTATGTTGAAGTTTGGCTTGTTAAGAAATTGAGTTTATTTCCATGTTCATGCTAGGCTCGAATTAAACAAAGCCATGCCGAGCTATTATCAAGCCGAGTTGAATTGAGCTCGTGAGCTGCTTTGTTCAGTTGCATCGTTATTCCAACAGAGAGCATTATAAACATATAAAAATATACCATGCCAAATTTCAAAGCCAAACCAACCTTCAGTTTTCCAAAGACACTGACATAAGAACAGAGCCATCCGATGCAAGACACCTCGGTAGTCCACCTCTTCACCCTATTGCATAAAGTGAGCTCCAATTAGGGAATGTAAATGATTTACTTTCTAGCCTAGCCAAGAAAGAACTAGACTAACCTCTTCTGCAGTGGTAGTTGACCAGTTCTCCGCTGGAAGTCAAAATGACGCCTATGCTTCTCCTCAAAAGGAGCCTGTCGAATAATGACAGACCGAATTAGGCATCAAAGCATAGACTAGAACTTAAAACATATAGAAGTAGTTATGTCACAGCAAGCAATCTTCCTTGCGCCTTCTAAGCACAGTAGAAATGATGAAGATAGAAAGCAGAATGAGCATACCACCCCCTTTTGTTTATTTGCAGCTTCCATGCCAAGATTTGCCAATCTCCTGCAAGGATCAATCTCTTCTTCAGGTGGCTCGGTGAGAGAAACTCTAATTGTATCCCCCAAACCATCCTGTAGCAAAAACGTTTTAGCATCACTCTCCTATCATTTTGGAAACTGCAATTAAATGGGAAAACAAAGTGCTGATAAATATAGTTTATTCCTCCAAGCTATCCTTTAAGAATCCCGTGTGTCGTAATATGAACTGTCCTAAGAATAACAGGACCCAAGAAACTAGGCTGATTCTATCAGGAGAGGCTACACAATGCATGCTTTTTTGTACAGAAAAGAATGATGCCACAGGAATTTCTACGATATTTGAACAAGGAGTTAACTTAGTTCAATATCAAAACACCTTGTATTTCTTAGTCCTAGGTACCAACTGAATGTTATGAGACTAAAGACTTGTAGTTTTAGCACCTAGAGGCTGGACGACCAAAGAATCTTTGGTAAGGTTTAACTAACTATTCTGAAGAAGAAAAAAAAAGAATTGCACCACTTGCTGGAAAAGATGTTCTCCGTCAAGGTATACACTAAAATTTTCACCTTCTTTGATAAATACACTTCTTACAACATTTTAAGATTAGCAAAATTATTCCATATGGTACAAAGCTCAAGGTAAAAATAGAAGTCAGACCAACTACCTTATGTGCTAAAGTGACATAAGTCCGTACAAACCTTCTTTGAGATCGAACAAAAGCGAGAGAGCAAAATGGGAAGGCGGTCTAGGTTAAGTTGGATGTAGACATACAGTAGTAGTACAATCGTGAGTGTATAAGTGTATAACATTCTTCCTTATTTTGTTGACGACCCCTAAAATGCTTAGGTTAGCTAAACGAGACTTCTGTCATAAACTACTAAAATATACAGCCGAAGAAAAAACACACTATTTAAAATAAATAAATAAACAAGTAGAGAAATGGTAGGCTGGGGAACCACATCCCATCATAGGTGGAGAAATCCACATTCAATTGAGTAGGGTGAACTTATCACTTATGCTTTATGATGCTCACTATTGTTGTTAATGTGTTCTTTTTATGTATATATGTATGATTATATTAATTTACAATCAAATTTTCTATGTACAATGCATCTTTAGACCTTATTCTAGCTTATGATATGATATTGACCTTCTCTTTTTTCCCATTTTTTTTTCTTTTTGAATTTCTTTAACCCTCTCTATCTTTTATTTCGGATCTTTTCCAAGATTCGCAATATTGGCTGATAACGGTAGTTATATATATATATATATATATATATATATATATATATATATATATATATATAGGTCCTATGAGTGTATGACTTATATCCCATTCGATACTAACCATATTAATACCGACTGATACTGGCTGATACCAAAATTGGGGCTCTCTTTCTGAACAATTGAGTAACTGAATTATTAAAAGAAAAAAGAGAAGTACATCAAAAGATATTGACAAGCTGATTTGGTCGCATCCAAGATCAACAATCTTATCGACACATTATAATAATTATCATTTGTTGAAATTGTATATCTATAAATTCACAAGATTCATTCATCTTAATATTATTTCATGAAATACTATTTATTACTGGATAACTTGTCTAAAAGCAAGTAAAATAAATAACAATATCTCAATGAAGATTATTTAATATTTAAAACTAACAGAAATCAACAAATAATATGTAAGTTTACGCCTAGATGTATCAAATATATTTTGGTTTCCTGAAATCAAGAACACTGAAACCCTTATCCGAAACGGCCAAAACAACCGATAGTGATTCTCGGAACAAAGATCCTAAACCAATTCCAATTCCGATACTGCAGCCCTTGATTTTCTTGGTAACATTCATCTCTATTTACAATGATCTTACAAGTTAAACATTGTTTAAAAATTAGAATGCACAACAAAATATTTATTGATCGTGACTATATTGATTGTTAAGAGTCAAGTTCTTAATGATGGAACAATAAGTTGGTCTTATTAAGAGTCGAGAGTCGTAAAAAATATCATCATGTAGTACAAGCTACATCTTTTTGCTCCCAACTTATGATGAACTTGTCACTGGATGTTTGACAATGCTTCCTTATTGTTGCTCAATATATTCATTTTATCCATATATGTAGGGTTGTATTAATTTCGAATCATGTTTCCCATGGAACTAAGAATCTTAAGGTAGTCAATACCATACATATATACAATACATAATAGGATAATCAAGCGAATCATACACGATACATATCTCTACATGACTCCAGCTTTATATACGAGAATCAAGTGAATAAATAGTCGATACAAGACAAATATCTCGATTCAACAAGCTAGCTCATCAAAAGGTTTCGGCTCAAATAACATAACATGGGCAAGCTAAAACAGTCTTGCGCACTTAAAATTAATTGCACAAAACAGAGTCCCGGAACCAATCCTTACTGCTCGAGCAGCGATACTGTAGACCACGAATCTCCACTTAAACATGGATTTAGAACTGTGAGGCACTTTTATGTTCAACCACATCTATCATGATAGGACTCTAGCAATCAGCCCTTAGCCTGACCATGACCACCATTTTGAGAGAAGCTTTTGTGGAACTCGTAGGGTTGCAGTATAGATATGACATCTTTCAAGTTCATAGTATCATGTACGTTTAAAATTGAAATGATAGAACTTTCAAATGTAAGGTACAACAGAACTTGAAGTTGATCTTCTTCTTCAACTACTTTAAGATGAGTGTTGTTCAAAAACATAAGAATCTTATTCAATTATCCAAAAAGAACATGGAGAATATGAATTTCACGATTTAGATTGTCATTTGTCGGAAAATAGATATATGAGAAAACCAAGTTTCCAAAAGAAAACACCTGAAGAAGAGTTCCAATGCCAATTGCTGATTTCATCCGCCCATCTTCACCTTCTCCAGCTTCAGTAACCCCTAAGTGCAGTGGATAATCCCACCCTTGTACATACATTTCTGCAACAAGTAATCTGTATGCTTGCACCATGATTACTGGATTACTAGCCTTCATGGAGAAGACAAAATTGTGGAAGTCCAGCTTCCGGCAGATTCTTGCAAATTCGAATGCAGATTCAACCTGTTCCAGGATCGATACACATGAGGAACATTTCACTTTTCAAGAGAAGGGCCAAAGTCTAGCAACATGTAGAGCAACAAACTACCATTCCCCTAGGAGAATCACCATAGTAGCTCATTATACGGTCAGAAAGACTTCCATGATTTGTTCCAATGCGCATTGCTCGTCCATATTTCTTACATTTCTCAACCAATGGAGAGAAAACCTGTTTCCGAACAGCAATAACCTTAGAATATGTATGATCAGCATAATATATGTATTAGAAAAAGTTAACCAAGTACTAGGGTAAGTTTGAGTTTCATATGTCCTACTCTCACATGTTGAAGATGTGAAGAGTTCATATAGGATAAAATATATAATGTATAATAAAGAACATTAAGCAGATTGTCATAGTCACCATATTCACTTGCTGGTAAGGAGAGTCCATGTGTCAGAATCTTATTTGATACGTATGTTCATGTGCATTGTACCAAATTCCATCTAAATATATTGGAGGGATGGTAGTTAGGGAGAAGATATGATGGAGCATCCGGATTTCGACACACACACACACACACACACACACACACACACACATATATATATATATATATATATATATATATATATATATGCAAATGACGTCTAGCCTAGTGGTTAAGACCGATGCATATTACCCAGGAGGTTGCGGGTTCGAGCTCCTGGGCGCCATTTAATTCCCCTTTGAGGGAATTAAGTGGTGAGTTGGTGATGGGTGCAGTGCAGGTGCGGTTCAAGTGCGGTGCAGGTGCGGACCTACAGGCCGAGATGTGTGGGGCCTTCGAGCCAGGATGTGGTGGGCCTTCGGGCCGAGTTTGTAGGCCTTCAGGTCAGGAGTCTGTAACACAATTACCTCTTCCAACCAAAATATATATATATATATATATATATATATATATATATATATATATATATATATATATATATATATAGAGAGAGAGAGAGAGAGAGAGAGAGAGAGAGAGAGGGTCTCAACTGTAATACGACTAAAAAGGGCAATACGGCATTGGTAAATGGATCTTTTCACTTTCATCTTGGAGGCCTAAATTACATTGGTTACGATATGGTACTAACTACTGACTAAAACATGCCCAAGATGTCTACTGCCTGAAAGTCTGGGGATGGTCACAAGATGTCTACTGCCTGAAATACGCATGTGCAATCTATTGATCCTAAATGAGAGAAAGAAGTAGAACATTTTTTCTCACCTGTTCAATATGCTCAAGCTCCTTTTGATAATCATCATCAGTATACTCTAGCTTTTCAAATTGAGCCCGCCTATCAGCTGCAAAAAGACTTCTCATAATTCCAGAAAACCAACCCAGTTTTTCAATGGTTGGTTTATATTTCTATGATAGCTAAGAAGTAGATTAAAGGTATACTTACCAAAATTTCCTGGATTGACACGAATCTTGTCAAAACATTCAGCGACTCTCATTGCAACCGGAGGAGCAAAATGAATGTCAGCCACTAGAGGAATATTGTAACTGTACAGCAGTGTTGACAACAAATAAGACTGTTTAATAACATCTTCTTTTGTAATTTACAATAAATAAGAGACTAATCACATACTTTTTCTGGACCAGTGCATTCTTTATATCAAAGCAAGCATCTGCTTCTTTCTTTCCTTGAACTGTTATACGGACCAAATCTGCTCCCTTATCTGCTATCCTCATTACCTACCAATTAGATAAATTGGACCAATAAAATTGTATAACAAATATCATATAGACAAAAATTATTACTCCTATGATTCTTATATCAGAAGCTCTTGTACAGAAATACTGGAAAGACTAGGCCAATCCCAACAAAAAAATTTAGCTGATGGTAAGGAGTCGGTCCAGTCTTTGACATCACACATACAAAACATGTACAGAAAGTGAGAAGGATAGTAATCATTTCATGAGCAAGACTTGAAGGGTTTCATTTTATTCTATCAGTTTTTCATTGTGCTGTCAGGCCAGTTAGGATCTGCAAGTGGGCACCAAGTTAAAAGCTAATATCCTCTTGTGTGCACGGACTGTCTAGCAGAGGTTATTCTTAACTGGTTAAGCCAATACAGAACATGCCTTTTTTAAGATGACTGGATAAAAATTTAGTGATTCAAAATCTAAAATTGAAGTAAAGAATAGATGAAGTTTATTTTATATGAACTAAAAAAGAAAGAATAAAAAAATGGAGCTAGCTTTCCAATCTATCCATAGAGAAATTTGAGCCCCAAACCTGACGAGTGATTATCATTTTGCTATGAAAATTCAACCTTTCCCAAGCAAAATGAAAACATGCTTGTGGTCTTGGAAAAAACAAAATGAGTTGCATATTGGCCAGATGGGATTCCTTGTTAGCTAGACATTTTTCTTTATGTATCTTGAACATGCTTCAAAATTCACGATATTGGATGTTTTTTTAGTAGATTGCCCCTGAACTGAAAATATGGTATGGAAGCATTTTAATTAATTATAACCAGTAGTTGTTTGCAAACAACTTTTATAGTGTCATGGGAACTGTGAAAATTGTGTATCATACCAATCAAAAAATACAGATTACATAAGATTAATGTATTCACAAGATGGAGAGTAAGCAGACCTCCTCGACGGTCTTGGCCACATCCTTGGTGTCTGATGTAGTCATCGTCTGAATTTTAATAGGATGTTCACTGCCAAGAGCCACATTTCCAACCATTACTGTACGAGTTTTTCTTCTGACGACCTTGTGAACGGATTCACAGTACTTTTGCCTGGGAACTACAGATATAGAGAACAACTAATTTAGAAGCCCAAAATTTAAAATCTATTTTTTTGATACTGCAATATCGGTACATCATGCATGCACAGTCCAAACTTACATACCTCTACCAGTATATTGCTCAATGAATTCATAACACAAAAATGTTACTGTGAAAGTATCAGTTTAAATCATGCTTGCATAAAAACTACAATTCTTTTAGTATAAAATGCTATCAACAATCCAAAACTATATATTATGTTGCATAGATACATCAATGAAGGTGTCATACCTATGTTGGATAGGCGTGAGAACTTGCAGACCATGATACTTCAAGTATACATGGGTACTCTTACTTCACTATCCAAGATTTCAAAACACTAACAGATTGTGTAATGGAGAATTAAAACAACAAATGATTTCAAGATCGATTTTCATTTGTCAGTGATCAACATTTAGAGTTTTTTTCAAATCTCCCATTTCTTAATTGACTATGTTGCACATATACACTAGAAGGTGCCACGCTTGTATTCGACACAAATCACTACTTGGACAAGATACTTCAAGCATACATTCAAAGGCAGAACCACCTAAGGACTGGGGTGTAGTGCACCCAAAAAAGATTCTTTTTTCCACATATTTTTTGTTTTTGTTTTTTATACGAGTCATCCTATACCTAGCCCACTCTAGCCTACCCGAATTCGAATTTCTGGTTCCGCACTTGCATATATTAGTGTTTCCAAATCTCTCATTTCTTAACTAATTTTATCGTCAAACATTCTTAGTGTTTGTTTCTATATTAAATAAAACAAGAAAATTGTCATTCGCACTCCAATATGTACTCTCGCACTCCACTTTTTTTATCTCAAATAAAATAGGTGTAGTGTTGGAGTAAAAATTGGAAAGCGAATAACATTTCCCTAAAACAATTCAAGTTTATTTCCATATCATTATCAAGTCATATTGACTAAATTCATAAAACATAACCAATGTAACTTTATGATCAGAAGATACTTCTGAAGCTGAAAGAAAAATTCTATAAAATGGATATAAAACTAGCCATGTTTTATGGATCAGAGTATTGGACAACTAAGAAAAAAAACATGTCTATAAAGTTAGTGTAGTAGAAATATGAGTGCTAAGATGGATGAGTGGCACGATACATAGAAAGATATGAAAAGACATGAGCATATTTGGCAGAAGTTCGAGGTGGCGCTAATTGAGGACAACATGAGAGAAAATCATTTTACGTTGTCTAACAATGTGCAACGTAAACCAATAAATGCTCCAGTAAGGAGGGGCAAGATACTAGTTAAATAAGCTGCTTTGACTAGAAGCAGGCATAAACGAACATGGAATGATGTTTTAAAGAAGGATATGACTTTTTTTAGTGTTACAAAGGACATGGCCCCTAATAGAGCTGAATGAAGAAGAAAAAAATCATATAGCCAACCCAAAAAATTGGGGATAAAGGTTTTGTTAATGTTGTTGCATGACTATGAGCACTGAACAAATAACCATCAAAACAATGTCATGCATCATGTATATGTTAATTGTGTCGGTCTCAAACTTCAAAAAAGAAAATGTAACCATTCTCAAAATCTTCTTTGCTCATATTGTTATTTATACCTAACAGAGGGCTGCCTTGTGAGGCAGGCTGCAACTCCACGGTATCGGATCCAGGGTTTGAGGATCCACGAATCACCGAAACCTTACTCTTCCAAGACCTCATCCTCTGCGGATCCGGAACATAAGCAATCTTTGCGAAGTCCACGCTCTTTGCAAAGCTCAGGCCGGAGTGGTCCTTGGTCTTTAAGCCAAGAATGGTGGCTGGAATCGTTCCGGCAGCCATTTCCACCACCAAGCTTATTCTTACTCAATTCTAGTTGCATCAAAATAAACAAACAAGTTTGTCAATGAATAAACATACAAAAACTAAAGTGATTCATTAAAAAAAGATATTGCAATATTATTCATCAATTCGACTGTAATATTTATTAAAATCTTCCTCAGAAAAAGAAAAGGAAAAAAAAGGTAAACTAATGCAGAATTTGTTACACTGAATGCACCAAGAAAGCAAAATTCAAAAAACATCAAAAAAAAAAACTTTTCTAAAAAAATTATAAGATTTTCCAAAAGCCCCACTTTTTTTACTTCGAATTGAAAATTCATGATTTTTGCAAGCATTCCCCCAAGAAAAGAAAAAAAAAATCAACACAATCAAAGAACAATCTTTTTTTAAGCAATTCATTGGAAAAAAGATATTGCAATATATTTCATTACTTCGAAATGGAATGTTTATTGGAATCTTCCTCACAAAAACAAAAGCATAAATCTTTACATTGAAGAATTTTTTTTACTGAGTATTACAATAATCCAAAAAAGAGAAAAGGTCAAGACATGCCAAAAAAGAAACTTTCAAAAAAATCATACAGAAAGAACCAAAAAGAAAAACTCCTCTGAATCGAATTGAAAAATTATGATCAAAGCACAAAGCTTTTCCGAAAAAATAATCAAGAAAAAAAGGAACCAAATTCGAACCCCAACCAGACTTGTAGGATTACAAGAACACACCAAAAATTCGGGAAAAAAGATTTAGAACTTTATCGAACTAAATGCCATGAAAAAGAAAAGTACGACATGGTTTGAATAGAGCTCGGAGAGATACCAAATGGGCAGCGAGCAGAATCTAAGAAGAGGAGGAGGAGAATTTTGTAGGAAAAAGAAAAAAAATCTTCTTATTCTTGTCCTCTTCTTTGTCGTGAGCGCAAGAGTATCAAGTGAAGTGTATATCGACAAGGTTCCTTCTGATAGGAACAGAAATAGAAATAGAAAATAGAAAATAGAAATAGAAATATATTACCAGTGGTTGGTTCTTCTTCTCTGGAGGTCCGGAATATGCTTCAAATGACCAAAAAATCCTTAGCTGCCAAAATCAACAAATACAGCGTACAGCAAACTCAGCGTTTTCACGTGTATTATATTTATGTTGGATTTTTCTGAAATTTCTTCTTCTTCTGATGTGAAGAGGTTTTAAAAATTAAGCAAGGATCGCGTTGGGTTACTTTTATATATGATCCGTAGATTATTGACGAGTCCGCACCGCAAACACCATGTTTGTGAGGCCAGCCATGTATGTGTGTTTGATGGCACCCAAAACTTTTTTCAGATCAGAGGACAAATTATCTTTTCAATTTTTTTCCTTCATTTTAGGGATTTTGTATTTTATATTTTATATTTTACTTTCTTAAATTTTTTTTTAAATTCTTGTTAGTGTCCAAAATATTATAGTCTAGTAACATAAGATAGATTTAGGATTAACTTTGGACGAATTTTTGAACTTTCGAACCCATTTTAAGGATTCAAAATAATAAATTTTGTCACAGTCGTGGCTGGATATAATCATGACTATAGAAAATTTTTACAGTCATGTTTGTTGTCTGGACAGTAGAAATTTTCTACTGCCTTGAATAATTTTAGGACATTTTTTTGTATACAACCTTGTATGTTCATTTTTTTTTCTTTTATTTGAAATACTTCTTTAATCTCTTATTTTGGTGGAACTTGCAGTGAAGTAAGTTGGACTGGAGCCATGGATACAGGAGATTGAAAGGACGGGAGGATGCTTAGAACATCATCATTCATTTCATCTGATGCTTAAAACATCCAAAGGACTGGAGGATGCAAGAGATTAATCATGTGTCGGTTCATGTCGGCCTTCACCTTTCCACCTACTCCAAAGTGCAAGGTCAGCACTGTCACTGCAAAAGAGATTATTCTTATCGTAAATATTAGAGTTTATCCATATTCTTGTTGTGCCTTGTTTATTGGGGATCCATGACGTGTGGAGACCCCATAAACAAGACACGACGGGAATATGGATAAACTCTCATATTTACGACAAGCATAATCTTTTCTGCAGTGACGGAGATTACCTTAAACTTTGGAGTAGGTGGAAAAGTGAAGACCGACATGAACTAATACATGATTAATGCGAAAACAAGTGGAGTTTTTTGTGTAATTTTTTTTTTTGATGTTTGTGTTGTGAAAATTTGATTTTTGGAACTTTGATGTTGGTTGTAATATGCTAAAATGTAAAATTATTGACATGGATGTTTGATCTTGAAATAATGGTATAATGATTGAAATTATTCTTGTATTCCTTCTGCCTCAAATGGCTGAGCTTTATACAGAATGACAAAAACTAAAGATAAGAAAGAGTAACAATGGAAAAGATATACTCACTACCTATCCTAATAATAGCAATATCTCCAATAACAGTAACTAACATTATCTCCAATACTCCCTCTCAAGTTGGAGCATGGAGATCAAGAATGCCCAACTTGGGAAGGAGATTACTAAACGGCTGGCGACCTAACGCCTTGGTGAACATGTTTGCCTGTAGCTCCGCAGAAGGAAGATGAGAAGTCACAACTGTGCCTGCAAGGACTAAGTCACGAACTAAGTGACAGTCGATCTCAATATGCTTGGTGCGCTCATGAAAGACAGGATTTGCAGCGATGTGAAGAGCAGTCTGACTATCGCAAAAGAGTCTAACCGGAGTAGAATGTGAGACGCCAAGCGACCGTAGGAGCGATCGAAGCCATAAGATCTCACAACATGCGCTGGCCACAGACCTGTAATCGGCTTCTTCAGAGGACCGAGATACAGTGGGTTGCTTCTTGGTCTTCCAAGAGACAGGTGAGAGCCTGAGAGTAATTAAATAACCGGTCACAGATCGGCAAGTACGAGGGCAGGCAGCCCAGTCCGAATCACAGTAGGCCGTAAGTGTGAGACTGCTTGCACTTGAGAGATGCAAACCTGACCCGGATGCCCCTTCAAATACCGAAGAACACGTAAAGTTGTTGTCCAGTGTTCCTCCTTTGGCTGATTTATAAACTGAGACAAGGTATGAATAGCGAAACTCAACTTCGGTCTTGTGATTGTGAGGTAGATGAGTCGTCCAACAAGACGACGATAGCTATCGGGGCACAAAAAATTCGAAACAAAGGCGGATGTAAGCTGGTGATTGGGGTTCATAGGCGAATCAATGGGCTTGGAACCGAGTAGACCAGCTTCAACAATAATCTCGAGGACATATTTCTATTGAGACACGAAAATGCCTGATGAGTTACGAGCAATTTCTAGACCAAGAAAGTACTTGAGAAGACCAAGATCCTTCATATGGAAATAAGTGCTCAAGTAATTCTTGAAAGCTGATATAGCAGAAGGATGGTTGCCCATAATAATCAAATCATCCACATATATGAGAACGTGAAGAACATTATCGTGCCGCTGTAGTGTGAATAAAGAATAATCAACATAGCTCTGTTGAAAGTCGAATTGACGAAGCGCAGCAGTTAGCTTCGAGAACCAATTCCTATGAGCTTGTCGTAGGCCATAGAGTAATTTTCGCAGACCACAGACTTGCCCTGGAGAAGCCTGCGAGTAACTCAGGGGGGTGTCATATAAACAACTTCAACCAAGTCCCCATAGAGAAAGGCATTATGAATATCCATCTGATGTATCTCTCATCCACGTATGGCAGCAACAGAGAGAAAGACCCTCATCTTCCCAACTGGAGCAAAGGTCTCATTGAAATCAATGCCTAAAACCTGCTTGTTGCCCAAAACGACGAGACGAGCTTTGTAGCGCTCAATATCTCCATTAGATTTGTACTTGATACGATATACCCACTTACAGCCAATAACTTTCTTGATTACAAGCAAGGATGTCATCTCCCATGTCTGATTTCTGTCAAGGACATCTAACTCACTCTGCATTGCAGTATGCCAGTGAGCATGCCTAACGGCCTCCAAAAAATGTGATGGTTCGTGCTCTGCAGTTACAGCGATTAAAAACTTGGTGTGATGGTTAGAGAACCGAGCACAAGAAACATATGCAGCTATGGGATAGGGTTTACCTGAGGCCGGTGATGGTGTGAGTGGAGAGCCTGGAGGGGGGTGGGGGTCATGAAGAACTGTATTGCAGACATAATCACGTAGCAAGATAGAAGGTTGTTGAGACCTGGTGCCCCATCGGACTTCAGCCACGGGATCGCTCCCCTTGTCGACTGGAGGCAAGTGGTCGGGGCCGTGCTCTGGCGAGGCCAACCTAGATGAGCTGCTGCTCCCTCTGACGACGGAAGACAAGTGGTCGGGGTCGTGTGCTGGCGAGGCCGACCGAGATGGGATGCTGCTCCCTCTGATGATGGGAGCCGGGTCCAAGACATCAAATACCCCCGGATGAGGAGGTGGCACAGGCTGGGACGCCGGCCCTGATAGTGTCTGAAAAGGGAACATCCTCAAAGAAGATGACATCTCTGGAGTAGAAGACCTTTTTGGTCTCGAGATCAAACAAGCGCCAACCACGCTTACCAACTGGATACCCTAAAAAAAAATACATTTTTGACTACGAGCAGCAAACTTGTCCTTGGACCGGGGCAGACGCGAAGCAAAGCATAGGCAACCAAACACCCTGAGATAGGAATATGTCGGTTCATGGCCAAACATTAGTTGGTAGGAAGTCTTATTTTGTAGAAGTGGAGTGGGCGTTTTATTGATCAAGTAACAAGTTGTAAGAACGCATTCTCCCCAAAACTAAAGAGAAAGAGAAGCCTGAAAACGTAGTGCTCTTAGCCACATTGAGAAGATGATGATGCTTGCGTTCAACACGCCCATTCTGCTGAGGCGTATACATGCATAATGTTTTAAAGAGAATACCGTAGTCAGTAAAGTAATCCTTTAGACGTAGAAACTCAGTTCCATCGTCGGACCAAAAATGTTGAACCTTCTTATGAAACTAAGTCTGAACCATTGCACAAAATTGCTTGATCAAGGCAGCAACGTCAGACTTAGAAGACATCAAATAAATCTATGTAGCTCTAGAGTAATCATCCAAAATTGTCAAGAAATAGGGCACTCCACAAGAGGAGGGGTACTATAGGGCCCCCAGATATCACAATGAATAAGTTGAAATAAATTATCTGCTTTATTATAACTTATAGGAAAAGAAACACGAGTTTGTTTAGCCTTAAAGCAAATATCACAAGGTTCACTAGAGCTAATGGAATACTGAATAACAAGTAACGATGATATCGCAGATGAAGTAGGATGAACCAATCGTTGATGCCAGAGAGAAGCAGAAACAACAGAAGACGAGGCAGAGGCGTGACATTCTCGAGCAGCTGAGAAATTGTGCAACCAGTAGACCCCACCCCGTTGCTCACCCACACTAATCACCGTCCTCGAAATGTGTTCCTGAATAACACATAATTTATCCGTTAAAGTAACAACACATTGAGTGTTTATAGTTAACTGAGCAAAGGAGATTAAATTGTAGTCAAGATAAGAAATATATAGAACATGATCAATCTTAGTGGTTGGCAAAAAAACTAAGGATCCTTCTTGAACAACAGTAGCTAAACGATTATCAGGTAGCTTGATAGCAACCGGATTGATCGAAACAAGATTCTGGAGAAGATCCTGATTCCTGGTCATATGTAGAGATGCACATGTGTCTAAAATCCATGAACAATACGTACCATATGGGTCATAGGAGTTGCCAGAAGCAGTGTTCAAGAATTGATACATCTGCATAACCATTTTTTACTGTTTATGATTGAGCGCCGAACCAAATGCAGCCTTGTCTTGGTCTATCAATGAGCCGATCGAACGACTATTGGACTGTTGTTGGACAGCGTTAGCGATGCCAGTAGACCCAGTAAAGCTACGCCCACGGCCTCGGCCAGCACCAGACAAATGAGGTATCGACTGGTCGAAGGAGCCACGGCCAGAGGGACGAGGAACCCAGCCTTCAAGAAATTCGTGAAGACGATAACACTTGGTCATGTCGTGACCAAGATGACCACAATGGGTGTACTGTGGGCGAGGCTTGTCAGAAAAGTGAGACCCAACTGGTTTGGACTAAGCAGCGAAGGCCACAACATCCGTCTTGGATTCGCGATCCTTCATTAGTGTTCTGTGACTCTCTTCTTGAACTGCACGCGCATAAACCCGATTGAGAGGTGGGAGGGGTTCTTGAGCCATGAGGCCAGAGCAAAAAGTGCCAAAGGTGTCATCGAGGCCCAATAGAAACTGGTGGAGATGCTCCTCGTCTCGCTCAATACGAATCTGATTGGTGAGATCGCAAGAACAGTGTCCACAATGGCAGACCTTAGGCGGGACGTAAGTCAATAACTCATCCTATAATTTCTTCAAGGAGCCATAGTAGGATGCAACATACTGTCCTTCCTAGCGACAACTGGCGATGTCGGATCGAATTTGAAAGATACTTGGCCCGTTATCGACCGAGAATCGCTGACGTAAATCGTCCCATAATTCAAGAACTGTCTCAGGATAGGAGATTGAAGTACGCAGGAGCGTATCAATGGATTGAATGATCCACCTAATAAGCATCGAGTTGACGCTCCACCAATTGTCGATAGCTTCAGAGTTGACGTCCGATTGAAGTAGTCGACCGTCGATAAAGTCAAGCTTCTGCTTAGCCTTGAAAGCGTTCCTCATGGAAGTTGTCCACTCCTGATAATTATCACCCTTCAAGACCACGGGACATATTTGCAAGCCCGGATGATCCGAAGGATGAAGGTAGAATGGAGATGTATGATCGAGGGGACGCATGGATGTGGCCTGACGAGCGACATTCAATGGTGAGGTGGGATTGAGAGTGTCTTTGTCTGATTCACTCATTACGTAGGAGAAGCATAGAATGAAATAGATGAAGGAAGTTCGAAAAAAAATTAGGGTTTGGAAACCTGCTCTGGTACCATAAAATAATGGGATAAAGATTAGAATTATCCTTGTAATCCTTCTGCCTCAAATGGCTGAGCTTTATACAGAATGACAAAAACTAAAGATAAGAAAGAGTAACAATGAAAAAGATATACTTGCTACCTATCCTAACAATAACAATATCTCCAATAACAATAACTAATATTATCTCTAATCGATCTAATATAAAGTAGCTAAATTTTTAGAACCTTGATGAGTACAATAAAATGTTGGTTACCGATGAATACATAATTTTTTGCTACTTGATGTTAGTTATGTGATTGGTGTTTAATCTAATGTGAAATTGTTTAATCTAATGTGAAATTGCTATGTTTGTTAAAAAAAATTATTATATCGGTTGAAGCAGTCACCTCGACAGTTGTAAAAATGGTTCGACACCTTCATGACATGATTTCACCTAAAGTAAGTATGATTGCGGCATTTACTTTGCTAAACTTCATGGTGGAGGTTATATATATATATATATATATATATATATATATATATATATATATATATATATATATATATATATATATATATATATATATATATATATATATATATATTGCTGATGATATGATTTTTGCAACAAAAAATATGGTAAAGATAGATAAACTGAGTAACTTAACTCTGAGTTTGAGATAAAGGACTTGGGTGGAGCCCAGAAGATTTTGGGGATGGAGATTAAAAGGGAGAGGAAGAAATAAAGATTATATTTGTCTCAGAAGTCCTACTTGTAACCATATAAAATTAGGACTAGGAGTATTTTAGTAAATTTGTGAATAGTTGCTAATTTTATTGTTATGATTAGTTAAGTAGTTAATTAGAGTTAGTTATCTTGGATATAATATTTTCCTCTAGAATGATTAGATATCCTCTCATAACTAATTAGATTCCTCCCTAACCAAAAAGATTTCATATGACAATTCTAGAAACCAAATTAGGAGTAAAGAGGGGCATACTTGACATTGTACCATCCTCCATCCCTAATGTGTCCGGCCCTAGTAGGAGTAGTGGATCAAATCATTTGTCACATCATTTCACCATTCTTCCTCCCCAAGCTTCTTGTAACAACCATTTTTTCGAGGAGGGATATTTTTGTTATTTCATATTTATTGTGTATTGCTAATATATATATATATATATATATATATATATATATATATATATATATATATATATATATATATATATATATATATATATATAGTTAGTTAGTTAGTTAGTTAGTTAGTTAGTGGTTAGTGAGTTATCCCATTAGTTAGACTAAGTGCTAGTGAGCCTAAGTGAACCCAACTAGACTTGACTTGACCCATTAGTTCAATCAACTAGTTTAGTCATGGTTGACCCACTAATTAGAGAGAATGAAAAGAATATCCATTTTCATTAATATTAGAACATTTTCATAGTTAGCCCTTAATGAAGTAAATCCTTCATGACAATAATTAGGGACAAATAGGACTTGCTATATTTGCCAAGAGAGAGGGATGGTGGTTGGCTCTAAATAAGGGGAGGGGGGCACACTCTCTCTCCTTTTTATTAATTACTTCATTTCATTCCCATAGTGTTCTTTCCCAAATTGAGATCAAACCCTACCATTCCTAATCCATTTTCTATCATTTTCTTACTCATTTTCATCATCAAGAAAGCCTAGGAGCTTGTATTACAAGGAGTACTACTTGAAGTGGAGATTTGAGGAGCTTGTGTCCATTTCGTGTCCACCCGGAGAAGTTTTCATTGGAATTTGACTCACAATATGTATAATTCCATTTTTTTTCAATTTTATAGTTAATTTATAGTATTAGGCTCGTAGGAACCCTTCCATGGTGTGAGACTCATCTCACAGTATTCGTATTTTATGTGAATACATATTTTTGTGCTATTTATTGTATTTTATTGGTTCTCGAAGAAGCTCAAAAATTCTCAAAAATTAAAACTTTACTACCTGACCGGTATACCGACGGTCGGTATACTGCCTGACAGATATTTGTTTCACTTTTTGAGATTTTTTGAGATATTTCTCTATAAATAGTATTTGAGTTATTTTATTTCTTTCTTTCTCTTTCTCTTTCTCTCTCTTCTCTTCTTTATTTTCTCTCGAGCTTGGAGCTTAGTCTTGAGACCTGGAGTGTGGTTTGTGAACCCCTTCGTGGTGGTGGATTAGAAGGTTTAGGCTGGGAGCTTGCTTTAGGCAAGTACACCTTGCCAATTTTGTGAACTTTTTTTACTTTCTGTCATTTTACTTTCCTGGAGCTTTGGTTATTGCTTTTATCTTAGACTTCATTTACTATTATTGTTCATCTCATATTTTTAGCCTTTTGACCGTCTCGATTTTGATTTCTAGTAGAATCTTGGTCCGTCCCTTTTTGGTAACTCGGTAACAGAAATAATATCGGAGTTGTGACCGTGAGATTTAGTTCATATTGTGATATGAGACTTACCACTAGACTGGACTCCTTGTTAGACTTGGTTCTTGTAATTTTTGGGATTTGATTTGGATTCCAAAAATCTGACTTGACTTGACTTCAACTATTTTTATCCTTGAAAACTGGTATACCGACGGTATACTACAGTATATCGATGGTATATCGATTTTGACCGACTTAGATTTCTAGATTTTTTTTGTGAACCTTATCGGCATACCGACAGTGTACTACAGTGTACTGATGGTATACTGATCCTTGCCGACATTGTTAACCGACTTCAAAATATTTGTCTTGGTCGGCATACCGATGGTATACTACAGTATACCGACGGTATACCGATTTGTGGACCTTTATTTTGCAGAACTTTTCTTGCCTACTTGGAACGACATACCGACGGTATATTATAGTATACCGACGATATACCAATTTGTTGTAATCCAGAACTTGTTGTATTTTTCTATCTCTAGACCGGTTTATTGACGGTATATTGGCCTGTGCCGACGGTATACCAATCGTGCTCTTTCTTTAGAAATTTTTGGTTTTTTATGATTTTATTTTGATTCTTCTGGCTTTTGCTTGGACATGCTTTGACTTGACCTGATTAGCCATGAACTTACATGGCTTCAGATGACTTGACTTGACTTGGATTTACTCGATTTTACCTAGCTTTGTCTGCTACACGTGATGACATGATTGACTGGACTTGACTTGGCATGACTTTACATGGCTTTATCGGACATGACTTGACTTGGTTTCACTTGGCTTTATCTGGATAGACATGGCTTTAACTGGCTTCACATGGCCTTTACCTAGCTTCACTTGGCTTTACCTGGCTTCACTTGGTTTCACGTGGCTTGGTTGTTGTCGTGGCTTACATGAGTCCGTTTGTGCAATGAATATTAAACTTGTTTATGTTACTATTAGAACTTGTTTTGTTGCATCATGTCTAGGATGGATATTGCGGAATATCACACCCGGATTCATACAAGAAATTGCTAGGGGTTAATAACTAGAGATTTACTTAGTACATGGCTAGGAACTTTCCTAGATTGCATGCAGTCCCAGTTATTCATACAATTATCTTGTGGAGTATCCAATGGTTTATATTATGGAGTATCTTGAGGAGTATATGTTGCTAGTTTGTGCGTTTGGATAACCCGGACAGACTGCATGGGCATGCAATCGGAAGGAACTCTAGTATCGCTTTGCATTATAATAATTAGTAATTAGGATTGTGATAACCCTAGTTAGTTAAAGTATCAAGTCGTACTTATATAATTTGCCGTGATTTATGGATGATGGTTAGTCTAGGCTTTACATGGTCACACTTTTTTAGCATTTGTTACTCTATTGCTTATCTGTTCAGGATATTGGTTTAAGTTCCTAGATTGGCTTCATTTATGGTACTTGTTATTTGGGGTATGACCCCACTGGTTTTGCATGGCCAGATCCAGTAGTAGCACTGGAGGATCTTCCGTACTTTCCTGAGGATGGTGAACACCAAGAGCACAAGACCGCTTGAGTGGGTTTTCTTACTTTTCCACTATGATGAACATTCTATTTTTGTTGGCGTTTAGCCACCGAGAACGTGTTTAGCTCGTATGTTGGTTTGATCTGTTAGCCTACGGGCAATAGCATGATTGACATATCCTAGGGTTGATCATTTATGACTCAGATTCTGGCTAGTTTATTTATTTTGTGTTTACTAGCATCATAATTATCTGTATATTATAGTTTGGAATGCTTTACGATTATATTACAGTTGATCTTACATCTTGTTATTATTCTAGTTGTTCTTGTGATTGAGATATTAGGGTTTGTTGGACCTAGGCTTGACTGTTGGTTTGTAGTAGTGACCCTTCATGTCTTATAGCTTCATCGTATACGTGGAGTACTGGTGTGCTCTAAGTATACGTAGCTGGCATTGTCAGCCCCACTCTCCAGTATTCTGGTTCTGAGACGTGACATGGTTTTATTGGTGGTCAATGCAGGTCTGTCTGAGCGGATTATGTCTGTCTGAGCAGATTTGATCTGGTTTTTACATATATGTGGTGGTTGTTGCAGTTGCTAGATGTCTCAATCCTAATCTATTCCCCTGGATCCCTAGTCATTTTTCTCCATCCCTGATTCTTGATCTGATATCTACTTATTCGTTGATCTATCATGTTCTTCGATTGACTCTTGTGTTCTTAACTTTCAGGGGTACTGTTCCTGTTACTATCGGCTAGATGGATCGAGTGCAACTCGAGGAGGGCCAGTATTCGGGAGCCCAGCGTATTCCTGGAGATAGGCCTCATCATTCTGGGGCAGAGTCTAGAGTAGATCCTGAGGCAGATCGGCCGACAGTATCGGATCAGCAGGCAGCACCAGTGCAGCCAGTGCACCCAGTTCAGCCCGAGCAACCAGAGGGTATTGTTCGAGCGCTAATGGATGTCCTTAGAGTTTCATGATGAACCAACAGCACTAGAGTGACGTACTCACTCAGTCGGTCCAGACAGCATTGGAGTGAGGTGGTTCTCAGACCCATAATTTTGCGACCAGCTTCTGGCGTCTCAGTCCTCCATACTTTAATGGTACTGAAGATGCAATTTCGCCCGATGCTTGGCTACAGGAAACTGCGACCATCTTGGAGGCAGCAGAGGCTCATGCTAGAGAGTGTGTAGTAGTAATGAGGCTACAATTGTTGGACTTGGATCATGATTGGTGGGCAGCACAAGAGGGTTCTCCTACAACACCGATTCCATGGACAATTTTTACTGAGAGGTTCTAGGCGAGGTATTTTGACATGATGGTGCATTACGAGTTGCAGTAGAGATTTAAAAATCATAGGCAGGAGGACAGGATCGTCGATGGTTACGCAGTAGAGTTTGCGAGACTTAGTCGATTTGCTCCCACTTTGGTAGCGACCGAGTTGGAGATGGCGAGGAGGTTCCAGCAAGGACTCCATTTAAAGGTTATCTTAGCGGTGGAGAAGCATGAGTTTTAGACCTTTGATGCAATAATGTGGACAGCCAGGAGGTATGGGTACACATCGCAGAGGATTACAGATCGAGTTGGGAGCCAAAAGAGGCCCAACGTTTTAGGAGGATCAATATCTCAGTCATCAGCACCAGCTCCAGTAGTTCGAGCCCTGACGATTGGATCCTCGAGGAGGACAACATCATATAAGTAGTCTTTCCAGACGCGTCCTTGGCAGATATAATCATATTCTTATTCTTTCCATAGTTTTTCTATTGCGGGAAACCTGGGCATATAATATCAGAGTGTCGTAGAACACAAGGATTGTGCTTGGTTTATGGAATATCAGACCACATGGTCGGAGCATATCCTAGGAGGAACCAGACTGGATCATCATTAGCCCAGTCAGCAGTTCGGCCAGCAACACCGTAGTACAGGGCACCAACACCAGTACAACAGCAGATTTAGAGGCATTTGCCTCCACAGGCTCAGGCATTCCAGCAGATGCCACATCAGTATGTGCAGGCCCAGACATAGGCGAGACCTAGAGGTCAGCAACAGAGGGGACCAGCACCTAGAGGGCAGGGTCGAGCCTTCTTGCTATCGATGAAGGAGGCTTTGGCAGCAGGAAAGGTGGTAGCAGGTACCATTCTCGTCCACTTTTATTCAGCTTCAGCTTTATTTGATTATGGTGTATCGTATTAATTTTTATCTGCACGCTTTATGACACAAGTTGGATTGGAGTCTGAGTCCTTACCTGTAAGGTTGAATATACTTACTGGTAACGATCTCGTAGGAGTAGATAGAGTATATCCCTCGTGTAGAGTTATAGTATGCGGGAGAGAGTTTCTCGCAAGGCTGATAGAGTTACCTATGGATGATTATGATGTCGTTCTTGGGATGGATTGGTTGAGTGCAAGATGCACGATGATAGATTGCCATAGTGGCAAGGTTATCTTTCATATACCTGGTGGTGAGGAGTTCTCATTCTTGAGAGGTACAGTAAAGTCATCGGAGGTTACATTGATGATGGAAGAGACTAAGGAGGCATAGTTTCCCAGAGTAGTTTATGAGTTTTTTGACGTATTTCTCGATGAGCTACCAGGTGTACCACCAGTTAGAGATTTGGAGTTCTACATTGATTTAATCCTGAGAGCAGAGCGAGTTTCAGAGTGAGTTTACAGGATTTTACCATCTGAGTTGGAGATCTTGTACCAGATGATTGAGGAGTTAAGAGCCAAGGGATTCATTAGACCTAATGCATCGCCTTGGGGAGCCTCGTTATTTTTTGTTAAAAAAAATAGTGGTTCGTCGCATTTAGTTATTGATTATAGAACACCAAATATGGCTATCATTAAGAACAAGTATCCCTTGCCCAGGATAGATGACTTGTTTGATCAGCTCAGTGGGACAACTATATTTTCTAAGATCGATTTGCGGTCTGGGTATTATCAGATTAGAGTCAGAGAACAGGATATACCCAAGATGGCATTCATATTTAGATATGGTCATTGGGAGTTCCTAGTTATGCCATTTAGAGCGACCAATACACCAGCTATATTCATGTCTCTCATGAATAATATCTTCATTCCTTACTTAGACTAGTTTGTTATAGTGTTTATTAATGATATCTTGGTCTATAGTCGGAGTGAGGATGAGCATGAGCAACATCTTTGCATAGTTCTTCAGATTCTTCGAGAGCATCAGTTGTACGTGAAGTTCAGCAAGTGTGAGTTCTGGATTGATCGTATCTCATTCTTGAGACATATCATTTATGGTGGAGGAGTCGAGGTAGATCCCAAGAAGGTGGAGGCTACTAAGAGTTGGCCAGTACCCCGTACAGCTTCAGATGTGTGCAGTTTTTTGGGTCTAGTAGGCTATTACAGACGGTTTATGACAGACTTTGCTAGGATCTTCGTACCCTTGACCCGGATGACCTGTAAGGATGTGTGCTTTGAGTGGTCAGATGCTTGTCAGACTTTTTTTGAGAAGCTCAAGCGGAGTTTTATTTTGGCTCATATTCTGATACTTCCAATGGGACCAGGTGGGTTCTCAGTGTATTATGATGCTTCAGGAGTGGGACTAGGGTATGTCCTTATGCAGCATAATAGAGTTATAGCTTATGTATCTCGACAGATTCGAGACCATGAGAAGAGTTATCCGACGCATGATCTTGAGTTGGCAGCAGTAGTGTTTGCACTTAAGCTATGGAGGCATTACCTATATGGTGATCGAGTGGAGATCTTCACAGACCACAAGAGCTTGAGGTACGTGTTCACACAAAAGGAACTCAACATGCGTCAGAGGAGGTGACTCGAGTTATTGTTGGACTACAATCTTGACCTTCAGTATCATCTAGGGAAGGCCAATATCGTAGCAGACGCCTTGAGCAAGAGAGGAGGAGCTTACTTCTTGATAAAGCTGTGCCACATTTTAGAGAATCTGCAGGAGATGGGTATCAAGGTAGTATTACCTGATGATATCAATTTTATGGCGAGTCTACAGGTTCAGTCTTCTATAGTTGAGAGGATCAGAGCAGAGCAGACTGGTGATGTCTGACTTCAGCAGCTCAGAGCAGAGTGTAAGTCAGGATGCAGACCAGAGTTGAGTATTCATGAGGATGTGACTCTCTGGTTTAGGAGTCGACTTTGTATGCCGAGAGGAGATATTTGATAGAAGATTATGTCAAAGGCACACATTTCTCAGTACTCAGTGCATCTAGGAGGGAGAAGATGTATTGGGATATTCTTTCGCACTTCTGGTAGAATGGTATGATGAGGGAGATAGCTCGGTTCTTTTCTCGGTGTTTAGTCTGTCAGCAGGTTAAGGCTGAGCATTAGAGACCGGCCAGACTACTTCAGCCTTTATCGATTTCGGAGTGGAGTGGGACCATATTACTATAAACTTTATAACCAGTCTTCCTAGATCCCCGTCTAGAAGATATGCTATATGGTTTATAGTGGATCGACTCACGAAGGTTACTCACTTTTTCCCCTTCAGAGTGGGCCAGTCTACAGAGCGGTTAGCTGAGATATATATGAGAAAGATAGTCAGATTGTATGGCGTACCAGTTAGTATAATTTTTGATAGAGATTCGTGATTCACGTCTTATTTCTGGCAGAGCCTACAGCAGAGTCTGGGTACTAGGATAAAGTTCAGTTCAGCCTATCATCCACAGAAAGACGGGCAGTTGAAGTATACTATTTAGACTTTGGAGGATATTCTTCGAGCTTGTACACTTAACTTCGACATATCTTAGGAGGATCACTTGTATTTGGTAGAGTTCTCCTATAACAATAGCTTTCAAGCGAGCATTCAGATGGCACCCTTCGAGATTTTGTATGGTAGGAGATGCAGATCACCATTAGCTTGGGATGACATTGGTGAGAGGAAGATGCTTGGTCCAGAGATGATTGCTCATTCGGTTGGAGTGATTAGGAAGATCAGAGAGCATCACATAGTGGCTCAGGATCTCCAACATCATTGGACAGATTAGCACCATCGTCATCTTGAGTTCTCTGTCGGTCACCATGTATTTCTGAGGATTTTGCCTACCCGTGGAGTTATCAGATTTGGAGTACGGAAAAAGCTTAATCTCAGATATATAGGCCCATTCGATATTCTCGAGTGAGTTGGAGATATATCATATCGTCTAGCCCTTTCACCATCACTTCATGAGGTACATGACGTCTTTCACGTATCTCAGTTGCGTCGGTATATTCCAGACCCGAGCCATGTCTTGGATCATTCTGAGTTGGTCGTTGGTACCGACCTATTGTATGAGGAGAGGCCCGTGTCTATTTTGGACCAGAGGGAGAAGGTTATCAATAACCAGACTATCATATTAGTTCATGTTGCTTGGGGGCATCACTCACTGGACGAGTTAACGTAGGAGCGCGAGGATGATATGCGTACTCGTTATCCATTTCTCTTCGACTTGGGAGGTATACTTATTTGTATACCCGTGTCCTATCTTAGCTTGTTCATGTGATTGATTGTTAACTTATCCGTTATTAGTTCTTTTCTGATTTCTTGTTGTTGCCCAAAAAAATTCATGCTTACATGAGTTTCCTGCTTGTTTAATTTCGTGCATGCTTTCTTGGAGTTTCTTGTTAGTTGATTTTGGATCATTATAAAATTTTTGAGGACATAATTTTTCTAAGGAGGGAAGAGTTGTGAGACTCGTCTCACAGTATTCGTATGTTATACGAATACGTATTTTTGTGCTATTTATTGTATTTATTTGGTTCTCGAGGAAGCTCAAAATTTTTTAAAATTGAAACTTTACTACCTAACTGATATACTACAGTATACCGATGGTATACTGCCTGAAAGATATTTGTTTCACTTTTCAAGATATTTTTGAGATATTTCTCTATAAATAGTACTTGAGTTATTTCATTTCTTTCTTTCTCTTTCTCTTTCTCTTTCTCTTTCTCTTCTCTTCTTTATTTTCTCTCAAGCTTAGATCTTGGTCTTGAGACCTGGAGTATGATTTCTGAACCCCTTCGTGGTGGTAGACTAGAAGGTTTAGGCTGGGAGCTCGTTTTAGGCGAGTACACATTACCGATTTTGTTAACTTATTTTACTTTCTGTCATTTTACTTTTCTGGAGCTTTGGTTATTGCTTTTAGCTTAGACTTGCTTTACTATTATTGTTCATCTCGTGTTTCTAGCCTTTTGACCGTCTCGATTTTGATTTCTAGTAGAATTTTATTCCGGCCCTTTTTGGTAACTCGGTAACGAGACCGTGAGATTTAGTCCATATTATGATATGAGACTTACCACTAGACTTGACTCCTTGTTAGACTTGGTTCTGGTAATTTTTGGGATTTGATTTGGCTTCCGAAAATTAGACTTGACTTGACTTTAACCATATTTATCCTTGTAAACCGGCATACCGACGGTATACTACAGTATAACGTCGGTATATCGATTTCGACCGACTTAGATTTCTAGATATTTTTATGAACCTTATCGTCATACCGACAGTGTACTATAGTGTACCGACTGTATACCCATCCTTGCCGACATTGTTAATCGACTTTAGGATATTTATCTTGGATGACATATCGACGGTATACTACAGTATTTCGACGGTATACCGATTTGTGGAACTTTATTTTCCAGAACCTTTCTTGCATACTTTGAACGGCATACCGACTGTATACTATAGTGTACCGACGGTATACCGATTTGTTGGAATCCAGAACTTGCTTTATTTTTTCTATCTCTGGACTGGTATACCGACGGTGTACTGGACTATATCGACGGTATACTGATCGTGCTCTTTCTTTAGGAATTCTTGGTTTTTTGTGATTTAATTTTGATTCTTCTGCCTTTTGCTTGGATATGCGATGACTTGACCTGATTAAACATAAACTTATATGGCTTCAGATGACTTGACTTGACTTGGCTTTACTCGGTTTCATCCGGCTTTGTCCGGCTATAAGTGATGACATGATTGACTGGACTTGACTTGGTATGACTTTATATGGCTTCCTCGGACATAGCTTGACTTGGTTTCACTTGGCATCATCTGGATGGACATGTCTTTACCTAGCTTCACATGGCTTTACCTGGCTTTACTTGGTTTCACGTAGCTTGGTTATTGTCATGGCTTACATGAGTCCGTTTGTGCAATGTATATTAAACTTGTTTATATTACTATTAGAACTTATTTTTTGTATCATGTCTAGGATGGATTATGCGGAATGCCACATCCGGATTCATACAAGAAACTGCTAGGGGTTAATAACTAGAGATTCACTTAGTACATGGCTAGGAATTTTCCTAGATTGCATGCAGTCCCGGTTATTCATACAGTTATCTTGTGGAGTATCTAGTGGTTTATATTATGGAGTATCTTGAGGAGTATTCGGTGCTGGTTTGTGCGTATGGATATCCCGGACAGACTGCAGGGGCATATGATCAGACGGAACTCTAGTATCGCATTGCATTATAATTGTTAGTAATTAGGATTATGATAACCCTAGTTAGTTAAAGTATCAAGCCGTACTTATATTATTTGCTGTGATTTATGGATGATGGTTAGTCTAGGTTTACATGATCACAGTTTTATTTTCTATATTTGTTACTCTATTTCTTATCTGTTCAAGATATATCTCATTGCAGGTTTACAGTATTTTATTTATTATCCTGAGATCGTTTATATTCAGTCTTTACTTTCAGTATTTGTATTGCTTGTGTTGTTGGTTTAAGATCCTATATTGGCTTTCTTTGTGGTGCTTGCTATTTAGGGTCTGACCCCACTAGTTTTGCATGGCCAGATCTAGTAGTAGTACCGGAGGATCTTCCGTACTTTCTTGAGGATGGTGACCACCATGAGCACCATACCGCTTGAGTAGATTTTCTTACTTCCTCACCCTGATGTATATTATATTTTTTTGGCATTTAGCCATCGAGCACGTATTTAGATCATTTTTTGGTTTGATATGTTAGCCTACGGGCAATAGCATGATTGACATATCCTAGGATTGATCATGTATGACTCAGATTCTGGCTAGTTTATTCATTTTGTGTTTACTAGCATCATGATCATCTGTATATTATAGTTTGGGACACTTTACTATTATATTATAGTTGATCTTATATCTTATTTTTATTCCTGTTGTTCTTGTTATTGAGACATTAGGATTTGTTGGACCTAGATTTTACTGTTGGTTTGTAGTAGTGACCCCTCATGTCTTACAGCTTTACCGTATATACGGATTATCGGTGTGCTCTAAGTATAGGTAGCTGGCCTTGTCAACCCTGCTCTCCAGTATTTTGGTTCTAGGACGTGACACATGGCTAAGGACTACCCATAGGAGGAATAACTAGGTTCATTTGAGTTATATTACGATTGTTACATTAACTTATGTCTAAATTAGGAGAAATCCAAGGTTGGGACATTAGGTGTTTGATAAAATATTTCTCTAGTGATTTTAGAGTGAGTTGCATGATTCGAAAGGGCGTACGTGTCCACAATTTGATACGGTGAGCGCGTATCATGATACGTCGTGATATAGTATTGTTGGAGGGGTATTTTCATGGGTAGTGAGCTCTAGCATGCCAAATTCTATTCATTGTATTTAAATAGTTAATATAAATATCATATATACCATATTTTGTATATTGGTTGTGTTCATGGGGCTTGGGGAGTGTATCGTGGTGTTGTGAGGGCGTATCGCAAGCATATCATGAGTTGTTAAGTGATACTTGATGTGTGCACCAAGTGCTTGATACTTGGTGAGGGTGAGTGTGAGTATCTATTGAGTGCTATATTCATATACATACACTTTGTGCTATATATATATATATATATATATATATATATATATATATATATATATATATATATATATATATATATATATATTGTGTGTGTGTGTAGGTGAATGGTGTAGAGGGGTACACTGTGCTCGAGTGCAGTGGGTTCTACACAAGTATGGTGCAGCAGTGCACACTTGTGCACTGCTAAAGAGCAGACATGGAGGATTAAGTCCAGTCAAGGACTGGAGTTAAGGGACTCAGGCAAGAATGTAAAGGAGTAGGTAGTGCTGGGCATGTGTAGGTTGGCTTGGATGTAGGATTAGAGTTGTAGTAGAGATCAGGTACTGCCAGGTGAAAGAACTAATTGATGGTGGTTTCTGAGCTTACAAATGATAAGTTGTTATTTGTTTGTGTGTGTATCAGAGGGGAACATCTCGGGTAGTTCAACAGTGGGAAGGAGTATCATTAAGGTTTAGGATATAGGGTATCCTGGAGTAAGGAGATATCATGGAAGGTGAACTTGTTGTCACATCCCGCACCCGATGTAAGGGTATAAGTCGGGAACAACGCCCAGCCTATGCCGCAGAATCTGCGGTAGAACGTTATTTGGGTAATCTATCTAACAATATAATGAGCCACCAACAATATCAATATACTCAATCATAGATCTAAGATAGAAATGAGCACGAATATAATAAAGAATAGAATAGTCACATACAACTCATGAGTCAAAATAATAACATCAATGAGTCGGAAGAAAAACTAAACAATAAGCTGGAGACAAATCCAGTACAAAAGAATACTAAGAAGCTACAAGTCCCGGGTCATCTGTCTCAGTCGGGATGAGTCTCTCCTGAGCCAGGGTCTTTGACTCTAAACCCACAATATCCTGAGGCCCGTAATGTGTAGGGTACCACTCAGTGTCATCTGGGAAAAATATATCCAGTCAGGAAAGGAGCAGAGTACATCTCTAATAGCAGTTCTAATCAATGATATAAACTATGTAACAGTAAATAGATGTGAATATACAAGATGCAACAATAGATACAAGAGAGATATACAATAAGGAAATACTAGAAATAAATACAAGAATGAACAATATGACAATGAACAAGAATACTAATGACTAAGTATGTGAGTGCTAGCTTTAACATGTGATCGGCTTGGAAACTTGATACAAGATTTATGGCCTAGCTAATCATATGTACCGTGTATGATTAACACTATTCAAGAATAAGACATGATACAAGAAGGTATGATCACATATCTACACTACATACTCTCCAATCCCGACTGGTATAGTGGATCCAACTATAGTACGCTATGACACGGGATTCTCTAAGAAGATAGCGACTCTTCTCGAGAATCAGTGTCTGTACTTGTACAAGATAATCAATAAAATAAGGCTTACACAAGATACACCATATACCAAGGAATAACATCCATGACGAGATCCGGATATACTAATCCGTGTAACCATTGTGTCATAGAAACATGGATATCTACACTAAATATAATGGACATAGAGGATATCATAAATGAGAAACTATCAGAGAATATACTCGCCTGAAGTCCGATAAATAGTCTCACAAATGTCTGATAGTGCCTTGAATACCTAGATAGGGAATACAACATCAATACAAGGTTTTAAAATGAAAATAAGTTAAACTAGTCAATATCTAGGTCAAAGAGCCACTTCTAAGTCAAAATAAATAATATCCCATGATTGATCCATGCATATACTAGTCCGTGTACCAATGTGTCAAGAGTCATGTAAAATATTTCTAAATACTTGCATTATAGTAATTATCAAATAATAAAAACTATCAAAGAATGTACTCGCCTGTGGTCCAGAGCAATGAATGTCAAACTGTGTCCGAACTGTTATCACACAGACCTATATATGGAATATTATGTCAATGGAATGTAAAGAATGATAAATGAGCCATAAATGCACTAAATATGATGTTCTAGGTCGAGACTAGGTCATAAAGTCATTTCTAAGTCAAAACAGTCAAACTAGGTCAAACTTAGTCAAACTAGATATTTCTAGGTTGTATGATTGTATGAGTCCATCTCTAGGTCAAACTTGGTCAAACTTACTGCTTACTGTTTCTGCTGTTGCTTTTGCTGCTACTTTTTGCTGCTACTTCTCTCTGCTTTTTCTGCTGCTTATTCCTGCTTATTCACTGCTTATCCACTATTTTTGCACTTCTTTTGCACTATTTTTGTATTCCTTTTGCTCCCCCTAGCTCATATGCATACATACACATACATTCACACACACACGCACGCACACACACACACACACACACATATATATATATATATATATTTATAAATATAATACTCTAATAGTTATAACCAAGGTAAATTAAATTGGAATGCAAAGTATCAAACACGTGGAGTGCACCGCACCGGTATCATACTCAATCTATGATACGCTTGCGATACGGCTCCACCACACCACCAAACATATCCCGAAGAACACGAGCAAGTCTAGAATCATAATTCGAAGCAACACAAGATGTTAGCTACTTATCTACGTGCCCGTGTCAAAATGTGACATGCTCAAACCCCCGTGTCGGAAAAAACCCCAAAATTAACCCGTATCGCCAAATTATTGTGAAACGGCCTACACGTATCTAATTATGGATACGTACCTAGTCACACACAATCAAACACATGTAAATTTGGTCTAATTGACCTATTGACAAATACAAGATGTGTCAATATCGAAATTCTTCCAAAATTGACACAAAATACAACATAACTTTCTCCATAGGCCTCCTATGAATCTAATTCCAATTCCTATGGGTAACCTTAGTACTTGGGAGGGTTCTTAATGATTAAATTATAGATTTAGAGTCTAATTAGAGAGAAAAAACTGAATTGTACCTATTGGGAGATGAATTTCTAATAAAACTCCAAATGGAGTGTCAAGAGCCTTCAGCTTATAAATTCTTGCTCATCCTTGTAGATCCTTGCTTCCTCCTTATAGATCATTGCTTTATCTTTGTACTAATAGTCTCCAATGATGAATAGGGAAGAAATTTAGATATAATTTGATGTAGGGATGAAAAAATTTGGAAGAGGAAAATTCTAGATTTGAATTTGGAATGAAGAAAAGAGAGGAGAGAGAGTCTCCACCCCCCTAAGTAGTGGCCGACCTTTCCCCCTGTCAAGGCACTATGAAATATCTACAATACCCCTTGGGGCTTGTCATGAAGAAATTAATTAATAAGGGAAGATTTTAGTCTAATTGGTTTAACTAATTAATCCATCCTCCTAATGAATGGGCTTACTATTGGGCTCAATTCTAACTAGAATTATATGTTGGTCCATGGATCTAATCTAAATTAGTTGGGTCCACTAACAGAAGTCCAAATAAAATTTAATATCTAACAATAAATAAATAATATAATAAATAAATAAATATTCAACATGCACAATATTTAATGAATTATAAAATGACCAAAATACCCTTTTCTCTAAAGTTTGGTAGTGACAAGTCTAATTTAGGTCTACTATATCAAGTCAAATTAAATAGGCTATCCCACTAACTAAATTAAATGCTACAAGCCTCTAATTAAATATAGCACTCTAATAATTAAATAACTAATACAAGCATCAAATAAATATACATGGCCCACTAATATTAATATTATATTCCTAAAATTAAATAACTAGGCTAAATTACCATATTATCCCTAGCTAAAAAAGTGAGGGTGACAATCCTACCCACTTTAGAAAAATTTTATGCTCAAAATTCAAAGATGATCGTACCCCCCTCTAGGTCAACCCCAGTCCAAACTAAAACATAAAACATGCAATTTAAAATAAATCACTAATTATGGTCTCTGTCCATCATATTTTTTGCAGTCTACGACAGGATATACTAACTATGTCATGACCCGCACCCGATATAGGGACACGAGTGCGTGGGTACTTCCAGCCTATGCCCAACATCAGCGGTAGAACGTTGTCTAGGTCATAATACTATCTAATCAATCTCTTACGAATATCCAACTCCATAAGGAGACACAAATATCAGAATATAATATGAAAATACTCAACCACATAACTAAAGAACGATAATATAGCGAAAAAAATAAATAAAATACATCACAAGTCTAAAAAGAAATAATCTAACTCAAATAATAACATCCAAGTCTCAAGTATGCCGAAAACAAATCCGGTACCATAATCTGATAAAAGAAAACTAACTGAATAACTAGTGATCCCGGCTAGACCTCCCGGAATCATAACTGAGCTACAAGGTCCAAGGCTGCAGCTACTCTCCATGTGGTCCATAATATGTCGGACACCAGTCCTCTAAGTCGCAGTCTGGAAATATATCCAGTCAGGATGGAACGAAGTATATCTCTAATAGTAGTTCTAAATCAATAATATAAGCTATGTAGCAGTAAATAGATGTAAATATACAAGATGTATATACATGTAAAAGAGATATACAATAAAGAAAATACAGGAAATAAATACAAGAATGAACAATATGACAATGAATAAGAATACTAATGACTAAGTGTGTGAGTACTAGCTTTAACATGTGATCTGCTTGGGAACTTGTACATGAATAATGGCCTAGTTAGTCATACGTGCTAGTTAGTCATACGTGCGGTGTATGACCAACACTAACATGAAAACAAGACTTGTACATGAAGGGTATGATCACATATCTATACTAAAATACTGCCCACCCCCGACTGGTATAGTAGATCCAACCATGGTACGCTATGGCACGGGATTCCCTAAGAAGATAGCGACTCTTCCCGAGAATCAGTGTTTGTACATGTACAAGATAATAAATAAAATAAGACTTGCATAAGATACACCATATACAAGGAATAACATCTCATGACGAGATCTAAATATACCAATCCGTGTAACCATCGTGTCAAGAAATATAGATATCTACACTAAATACAATAAACATAGAGGATATCATAAACAAGAAACTATCAGAGAATATACTCGCCTGGGGTCCTGAGCGGGCAATACCAATGTCCTGCTCCTGTAGTCTCGCAAAACAATCCAATGATCCTATATACATATAATATAATACAATATAGCATTAGCCATTACACTAGCACACACACAAACATAAATTTACTGAACTCAGAAGCTACGCTAGGGGTGATACAGGTCATCTAGCAGGGTCAAACGTGCGTCTAAATGCACGGGTGTCATGTCCTTGATTATTGTGTATAATCAGACAGTCAATCACTAACACATGTCTAGCCAGTACATCGATGTACATGAGGCAGTCAACTCACTAATTCTCAGGGTCACATAGTCATATGCAAATACGGGATATCCACAGTTAATACTTAGGGTCATACAACATATATATACAGTCACACCTAGTATTAGCAATTGATTACCACACAATGTATATATACCAATTAATTATCATACACATACGCCCATGCACACTAGTCACTAGGTTCACCGACACAAGGTCCTCTATACTAAACTGTCATGGAGCAAATTATAATCCCTATTAGCATTCACACAAGCACATATACACAACTATGAAATAAGAGGGGACAGGTTCGAACCTCGGGGGGGGCTCGTGATCGAAGAGGGTGCTCGGGCTCCGGTAAGGGTGGTGATGATGACGAAGATGTTGATGATGATGATGTAGATGATAATGATGATGATGAAGGTAATGATGATGATGATGATGATGATGATGATGAAGGTGATAATGGTGATGATGATGTTTGACGACTGCCGGAGGGGAGCGGCTCAGGCGACTGCTGCTCGGCGGTCAGGGAGAAAGAAAAATGACAAGGAGGAGAGGTGGTGGTTCTCAGTGGAGTGTTCACCGAAAGAAGGAGGGAAGAGGAGGATTCGGGGTTCAGGCGAAGGTGGCATGGTCGTGGTCGTGAAGGAGAGGCGGTGGCTCTGTGGTGCTCGACGGTGATGACGACCGGAGATAGGAGGGGTCGGGGACGAGGTCTGCGGGTGCTCAGGCGGAGGGGGTTTGTGTAAAACCCCTAATTTTAATAAACCATATTATTATTTAATTAATTTATAGTACTTATTATCTAATTAGAAGAAATAGAATTTATTGGATTATTATTTCTAGGTAAATATGCAATAGAGGATTAATGGAGCAACGCGTAATTTTACCTTAAATTATTTACATGTAGGGGACCTTGTGGACGATTGATAGATTTATTGTATGCACTAATATAAATTTCTAGAATTTATATATATATATATATAAAGTTTATTAAAAGAAATAGAAAAGAATAGAAAAAGAATAAAAAAAAAGAAAAAGAATAGAAAAATGAAAAGGAAAAGGAATAAAAGAAAAATAAAATAAAATGAATTAAAACCCTAACCCAATATCCTACCCTACCCGCTTAAAACCCAAACCCGGCCCGCGAAGCAAAATTGCAGCAGCAGCTGCAAACTCGCGCAGCTATCCCCGACCCCCGCTCCTTATATATATACCATACAGTTAAAACCCTAACCCTAACCCTAATCTTACCATCTCGACCCTGAGACCTCCGCGACGCCGACCCAGAGCACCGCGCAGCCGCCGTCGCGACCAACATCCACGACCGCGCCCCGCGCAAGCACCGCGACAGAAAACTACAGCAACTTAGCCCTGTTCATGCGCTGATTCCCGTGCCAGAAATTTGACCCCGTCTTCACCGGTATGTTCATGACCTATCCCTCTTCCAACTCTGTATATTAGTTTACTTCGAATAGTGCGTAACCCTAGGTGAAAACTGAGACCAAGTGGGAGAAAAACGACCACTTTTATTCTTAAAAAAACTGTTGTAACCATCAATGTTTACGGACTCGTATCTCCCACCACAGAGATCCGAACTTAGTTTTTCTTCTTGCTATGGAAAGACCACCTAACCTAGATTATTTTATGTCAATTATATTATTTTATTTGATGTTGTATGCTGAATTAAATCGGATTAAAAATCATGAAAACCTATTTTTCTAACTTCTAAAAATTATGATACGGAGCGTGTCCCGCCAAACAAGACCGCATCATCGCGTACCAGTTGCACCGAAAGGCACGTATGGTATGTCCAGACATATAGGCTTTTACGAAAACTAATTTGGACGCGTGTGCGCGTCGAAATCATCCCGTATCCGCAAAAAGTCCCCATATCGTGACTTTTGCAAAACATCGCACCATTTAGTGTACGCTCGTCAGAACACGACAAAACTTATACCATTGGATTCGTGGTATCACATTGGTCCTGTGATCCAAGTTTTACATAATTCTGAGACAGTTGACCAAGTCGCCTTTTTGCGGGCCACATGGTTGACTTTTTGGGTGAATTTGTGTTCGGCTCACCGGAATCCAAAATTGGACGTACCGTTGAGTTCGTATTGACGTTTAAAATTTGTTTGATCTATAATTTATCCTTTTTAGAGACTTTTACCTCTGGCACACTTTTTGGTGCAAAGTGGAACACATGTGGACCCCACTTTGACCCAAAATTACCGTTTTGCTCTTGTGTCCAAATTGGACGAAAGGGTAGTGTTTTCTAGCTATCTCGCTTATTCTGGGAATGTTAGTGATGTTTATTTCAGCATCCGGAGACGTTCATTCTGAGGTAGTAGTTTTTGATCTTGTGTGCTTGACTCCTGGACGTTACACTTTGCAGCTCTCTTGCCAGGCAAGATACCTTGCCAAATTGCTTACAGTACTTTGCATGCTTATTATATTTCTGTATATTCATTGCATGTGTGTTTTATTTCAGTCATAAGTATATGCTATATATATATATATGTTGACACACACTTGACACCTAGTGTCATGGGAGGGGAGGACAATCATTAGGCGTATGGGCTATAACCACTTTGGTAAACCATAGTATCTAGCACGCACTACGGTAGTTTGTCGCGCTGGTCGCTACCCTCGTGGTATGTCAATTTCTGGAGTCTCGCTGGTCGCTACCCCCGCGGTATGTCAATTTCTGATGTCCCTGACGTGTGTGTGAGTTGTGAGATTTAGATCGAGTAGCCTATCCATGCCCATACGTCGAAGAGTTATCCTCATTATGCATTTCATATAGATTGTCTTGTACATCATACTTACATATTTTCTACCTATTATGCATGTTTACTGTATTCAAATTGGCATGCTTCTATGTATCTTGTTACGTCCCTCTGAGGACCTGGTCCCTTTCCAGGTGTAGACGATCTTGACTATTCGTAGGAGCACGGATCAGGACTTGCTACTTATCTCTTTCGAGAAGGTCTTCTCTTCGAGTCTCATGGTTCATTAGATGTTCTTATGTGGTTTCTCTTATATTCTAGTTGGTAGTGGATTTGTCTCCACCAAACTACTTGTTCTTATCAAGCATTTATACTTGATACAGTACATAGTTTATTGGTTATTTGATTCTGTGGATGAGATCTAGTTATGCCCTGTGACTTTTGATACTATATATACCACATGTGAGTTTATATTCATATTACAGCGTACGTGTGTAATATGGTATCCATATATTAGAGTTGCCATATACATACGGCTGGCATGCTTACGTGTTCCTAGTCCTACGTATTTTGGAACTGGGGCGTGACATGTTGCTCTGAGGGAGGTTGGCTGCTTGGAGGTCAGGGAAGATGATGCGGACGGTGGTGATGGTGATTCGAGAATGTCGGGGACGGACGGAGGAGATGTCGACTGGTGGAGGGCTGTCCCAGCGGGGTGTAGGCGGTACACAGCGGGGGAGCCGGGACTCGTCTGTGTTGATGGCGGTGGATGGCGGAGAGGAAGGCCTGGAGTGGAGACGACGTAGAGGAGGATGGAGGTGGACTGGTGGCTGTGGTGCTCGTGGATGCCGGGTGAGGCATGGTGGAGTGGGAAGTCTGGCTGTGAGGGAGGTCGGCTCGCCGGGCTCCGGCAGAAAGGTGGCCGGGGGAGAGAAGGAAGAAGATGGTTTAGGTTTAGGGTTGAGTTTTGATGTAGGTGGAGGATGGTGAAAAAATATGTAGAAAACTTGTATATATATATGTAGAAAAAGTAGGGTGATGTATCCCTAGGGATTTGGGCCGCCCAAGTACACCTTGGGATTGGGTTTGGCTTATTTTTACATGAAAATTTAAAGAGTGGAGATGGTATTGTTTGAAATGGATGGCTAGAATTTGATGAGGGGGAAGGATGTTGAGTGTTACACACTCCAAAATTATGGAAAAAATTCATATGTGAAGGGTAGGGTTTCTTCATGTGTTGGGTCCAATGGGATATGGACACCTCACTGCACTTTTGCAATAAAGTCCCCAACAATTGGAAAATTGTACAAAAAGTGGGAATTTGGATTAAATAAGGGAAAACACCATGTTTGGTGTAATGTAGAGGATGAAAAGGGTGTGTGGTATTTAGTATGAATCTTGAGGGTGTGAGTGGGGGGTTTGGTTTGGTGTTGGGTGTAGTTTTGGGTCAAGTTGGATCCTTACACCAATTTAATTAAAATTAATGTAAATGGTGTTCTAAAATTAATTGGAAGTACATGGGATTAAAATTAGGTGGGACACAAGTGTCATGGACTTAGAAGACTCATAATAAAATATTATCATAATTTGGGTTGCACAAAACGGATCAAGATTGTGTCTCCAACGCACAGGGGTACAAAGTTAGATTTATTTAGAATTAAAAATAAACGTCCGTATCGAATATTATGCGACTAAAATAAAGCACAATAGAGCATATTTATGAGTTACACAAGGGTCAGAATAGACGACGGACACGTCTAGGACAAGGGTGTGAAATTTAATGGAAGACAAAAGCTAGGGTAGCGCTCCAAATATCGAAGCAACGGCAAGGCACAGTAATTAAATAAAATTACGGTAATTAATTATAATCCTCAATATTTAATCCTGAATAATACTAATTAAAATCCATAATCCTATATTCCGGTCAGGGGTTCATCTAGTGGGCTTCTAGGTCTAGTCTACTAACTCATGCATTAAAGAACACTATATATATATATATATATATATATATATATATATATATATATATATATATATATATATATACATATCATGCAATTATTTAAAAATAATTATACACAGTACTTATTAATAAATAAAAAGACAAAATTATCCCTATTTCAGAATGTGGTAGTGACAAGTCTACCCTCCTTAGAAAAATTTCATCCTCGAAATTTAAAATCCTCATTTGTTGTATTTACTTTTTTTTTAGCACCAAAATTTAAATTCATCAACCATATAATCATGAAGTAAATCCATATTGTTATTACATATTATTCAAAATTCTGTAAATATCATATTCTTGAAAATTTTCAAAATTAAAATCAAATTCCATTCTTATTACAATCTCCTCAAAAATTTCCAGTTAATAACTAAATACTCAAAAAAATTAATATTCAATCCTCTAATTGAAATACAATCAATGAATATTTATAAAATTTAAAAAATTTATCCCAAAAATATGAATTCAAACACTAATCCATTAATGATCTTACTCCTCGATTCTTTTTTCCACACAATACTCAAACAATGCAATACTTACGAAATCTTCAAATACAACATTCAAAATATAAATTTTAAATTTATATCTTGCAGTCAAATAAATATAATGATAATCTTCTTAAATTTCTCAAAATTTAATGACAAATTCAATCATATCATAATCTTCATAAAAATCTATGATTTAACAAAATCGTCAATTTTGCCATATTAAATTCTCAGTTCTTTATTTAAATTAATATTTATCCTCAAAATTTAAGGTACCTTGTCTCTCTCTATCCAGTCACAACTTCTTCATTAATCTTCACTATAGTCAAACCCCCAACAATCAAGTCTAAAAAAATTCTACCTACAATCATACAACATACAATCTAAAAAAATGTGTGTGGTTTATGGTCTGTTTTGTCATGGTATTGCAGTCTATGTCAAGGTGTACTACTAAGAAATTAATCACAGATACAAGCTACGGTACTAAGAAATTAATCAATCAAACAGACAGAAAAGGAACAGAAGGAAGGAAAAGAACAGAACCTGCTAACACATCACCTGCAGTATCGATCTCCTCGACCGTCATCGCAAATACTTCGTCCTGCTGGGGTGGCTCCCTCTGCGGGTGCTGAGTAATCTGCGGTTCCACAGGTGGCCTAACTGGGTCTCTATAATTTAAAGTTGTGCGCTGGCCGAGAAGATAAGGGGCTCGAATGCAATCCTTCATTCGATGTCCCGCAGAGCCACAGTATAAACAAAGTCCTAGCCTCACCCTACAGCTCTTCCAAAGGTGACTTAGCTTCTTACGAAAATGACAAGCCAGTTGGGTCTGCCTCGGAGGCTGCTGCTGATCCTGCGATCTGGTCTTCGGCGGCATCTTGAAGATGGATCAAAATCAGGAGAAGTCATTAAGGCACAAGAATACGATATCATCAAGGAAGGATAATAAAATTCTAAAGGAAGCAATATTCAGAAGGAATAAGGATAAAAAGATAGATAGATTGGAAATGTTCCTAGTAGTAATTGAGTATTCGCTCTCATCCTAGTATGCTATATCCTAGATCCTATCGCAGGCACGCAATAGTACAACTAAGTCGTCGCACTACCACGATATCGTACAACTTACGAAGTCTGACCTGCATGGGCCACCACTAAAAATGTGTCACGACCCACACCCGATATAGGGGCACGAGTGTGTGGGTACGTCCAGCCTATGCCGCAGCATCGGTGGTAGAATACTATGTCATAATACTATCTAATCAATCTCTCACGAATATCCAACTCCATAAGGAGACACATATATCAGAATATAATATGAAAATACTCAACCACATAACTAAAGCACGATAAGATAGCAAAAAAAAATGAAATACATCACGAGTCTAAACAGAAATAATCTAACTCAAACAATAACATCCAAGTCTCAAGTATGCCGGAAATAAATCTGGTACCATAATTGCTAAAAAAAACTAACTGAATAACTAGTGATCTCGGCTAGACCTTCCGAAATCACAACTGAGCTACAAGGTCCAAGGCTGCAGCTACTCTCCATGTGGTCCATAATATGTCGGACATCAGTCCTCTAAGTCGCAGTCTGGAAAAATATTTCCAGTCATGATAGAATGAAGTACATATCTAATAGCAGTTCTAAATTAATGATATAAACTATGTAGCAGTAAATAGATATAAATATACAAGATGCATATACATGTACAAGAGATACACAATAAATGAAATACTAAAAATAAATATAAGAATGAACAATATGACAATGAACAAGAATATAATGACCAAGTGTGTGAGTACTAGCTTTAACATGTGATCGGCTTGGGAACTTGTACATGAATAATGGCCTGGTGCGGTGTATGACCAACACTAACATAAAAATAAGACTTGTACATGAAGGGTATGATCACATATCTACACTAAAATACTCTCCACCCCCGACTGGTATAGTAGATCCAACCATGGTATGCTATGGCACGGGATTCCCCCAAGAAGATAGCGACTCTTTTCGAGAATCAGTGTCTGTACATGTACAAGATAATCAATAAAACAAGACTTGCACAAGATACACCATATACAAGGAATAACATCTCATGACGAGATCCGAATATACCAATCCGTGTAACCATCGTGTCAAGAAATATGGATATCTACACTAAATACAATAAACATAGAGGATATCATAAACAAGAAACTATCAGAGAATGTACTCACCTGGGGTCCTGAGCGGGCAATACCAATGTCCTGCTCCTGTAGTCTCGCAGAATAATCCAATGGTCCTATACACATATAATATAATATAATATAGCATCAGTCATTACACTAGCACACACACAAACACAATTTCACTGAACTCAGAAGCTACGCTAGGGGTGATACGGGTTATCTAGCAGGGTCAAACGTGCGTCTAAATGCACGGGTGTTATGTCCTTGATTACTGTGCGTAATCAGACAGTCAATCACTAACACATGTCTAGCCAGTACGTCGGTGTACACAAAGCAGTCAACTCACTAATTCTCAGGGTCACATAGTCATATAAAAATACGGGATATCCACAGTTAATTCTTAGGGTCATACAACATATATATACAGTCATACCTAATACTAGCAATTGATCACCACACAATGTATATATACCAATTAATTATCATACACATACGCACATGCACACTAGTCACTAGGTTCACAGACACAAGGTCCTCTGTCACTAAACTGTCATGAAGCAAATTCTAATCCCTATTAGCATTTATACAAGCACATATACACAACTATAAAAGAAAAGGGGACAGGTTTGAACCTCGGGGGGCGCGTGATCGAAGAGGGTACTTGGGCTCTGGCGAGGGTGGTGATGACGACGATGATGTTGATGATTATGTGGATAATGATGATGATGATGAAGGTGATGATGATGATAATGATGAAGGTGATGATGATGATGATGATAAAGGTGATGATGGTGATGATGATGATCGACGACTGTCGGAGAGGAGTGGCTCAGGCGACTGCTGCTCGACGGTCAGGGAGGAAGGAAGAGGACAGGAAGGAGAGGTGGTGGTGCCCAGTAGATTGTTCACCAGAGGAAGGAGGGAAAAGGAGGAGTCGGGGTTCAGGCGAAGGTGGCGTGGTCATGGTTGTGAGGGAGAGGCGGTGGCTCTGTGGTGCTCGGCGGTGATGACGACCGGAGATGGGAGGAGTCTGGGATGAGGTCTGCTGGTGCTCAGGCGGAGGGGGGTTGATCGGAGGTAGGTTGGCTGCTAGGAGCTCGGGGAAGATGATGGGTGTCACGACCCGCACCCGGATATTCGGACACGAATACGTGGGTACGTCCAGCCTACGCCGCAGTGTCGGCGGTAGTACACTGTCTAGGTCATAATCACAGGTAATTTAGAATCTATCTCATCCACAGTAAAGTAAATAGACAAGGAAAATAACAGGAAATAGGAATGCTAAGATTTTATAAGACAAAATGTGATATACAAATCCATAGTTTAATACAGAACCAGAAGATAAATCGGGGACAAACCCGATTACTATGCTGAAGGAAAATACTAACTAACTGGCTGACTACTCCTCAAAGGTAGTCTCCTGAGTAGGAACCGGCTCCTCAAAAGTATCACCTGCTACCTCGTAGGGACCATAATAGGTAGGGGCATAGTCCTCATCATCGCCTAATATCAACGGATCCAGTCAGGAAAGGAGCAAAGTACCAAATGCACAACAAGATTAAACTAAATATTTATGACAAGTAGAAAAGAACTGACTAAGTATCATGTTGAGAATATGCATAAATAAGTGATAACAATAACTAAGAGTTAAATGCTGTAAAACAGGGATATGAGTAAAACAGGAATAAATGAGACAGGAAAATGGAAACTACAATAAGACAACAGAAACTGCAACAAGACAAGAACTATGTGTGTAAAATTGTGTTATTTAGAATACATAGTTGGCATGTAGGGGTTTATAAGGCTAATAAGGCATGCCATAGGCGGCTAGCAGTCAGGAATAACAAGTATAAGGCTGAGGGTACAGTCGCGTACCAACAGCTAGCAGTCACGACAAGGGGAAGGGTAAACTACATGCCTCCTAGTATTCTCCCACCCGACACGAAAAGCAAGACATGAAATCCCAAAATCCAACACTAAGTGTAATCATCAATGGTACTAGTAGAATAAGGAATTAATTATCACAATATAAAGATTAACTTGAAGTGCAGGTACTTGCCTGATGTTTGGATCCAAATACCGTTTTGTGTTTCGGGGAAATTTCCAGAAATGAGTCCGGATGCTGAAATAAACATTACCATCATGCTCAGAAGGTATCAAAAGCTAGAAATGTCTTTCCTTGAGTCCAATTTGGAGACAAGGGCAAAATGGCAATTTCGGGTCAAAACAGGGTCCGCATGTGGGCCCGCTTTGCACCGAAAACGTGTCAGGGTCAAAGGTCTCCAAATTCACCAAACTTAGTGTCAACAGGTCAGGAATGATGATACAAATCCAACAGAACTTCCAGAATTGGATTCCGATGAGCCGATCACGAAATCGCCCGTCGAGTGGGGCTTGTGGGGCCCACGACACGCAATTTCGTCAACGTTCTCAGAATCGAACCAAACTTGGGTCACAGGACCAGCGTATCGCTACGAGTCCGATGGCGTAATTTTTGTTTTGATCCGACGTGTACACAGAAAGTTAGGGCATGAATCAAAAAAGGCGGATATGGGGCGGTGTCCGCGGATACGCGTTGATCCCGGTGTGCACGCACACCCGAATCGACTTCCACAAAATTCCACACGTCCGTATCAACGCTGCGCAAGTATCTGTGAAGACTGCGCACGACCAAGTCGTCCCGTTTGGCGGGGCGTACCCAGTTCCGGGGTGAATCGGGTCGTTATTTTTTCTGTTTTTGGATCGCGGTGTGCGATCACCACAGGACGCGATGCCCCGAGTGGTTTATCCGGGCACCGAGAGGGTCATACAGGCTTCGCAACACAATTTACGGAATTAAAAATGGGGCAGCGAGGAGAAAGATATGAGTACCTGAACAGGGCTCAGAAACCAGGATTTTTCGTGTCCGTGTCGTGCCCGACACGTGTCGACACGATTGGGGAAAAAATTAGGGTTAGGGTTAGGGTTTTGAACTCCGGCGAGGGGAGCCCGGCCGGAGGAGGGCGGCGCCGCTGTTGGGGAGGCCGGCCGGGGGCTGGGCGGCTGCGTCGTCGACGGCGGGGTCGAGGGCGGCTCGTCGGCTGCTGGGAAGAGGGGAGGAGCAGGGGAGAAGAGGGAGGAGGCTGGGGCGGCTCGGTCGTCGACGGCGAGGCGGTTCTGCGGCGGCGGCGAGGCGCTGGAGGAGAGCGGTGGAGGAGCTCGGGGGTTAGGGTGGTGGCGGTCGGGGCTGTTGGCCGGAGGGGTTTTTTTTAGGATTTTTATAGGCGGAGAGGGGCGTCGGGTTAGCCGGGAAGGGCGGAGGAGGATGGCTACGTGGCGGAGAAGGCGGGGCAGAGCGGAAGAGGGGGGGTCGACATGGGGCTGGCCGCCGGATGCGGCGGAGGACGAGGCCACGCGGGGAACGGGTCGTGGGGAGCCGGCTGGCCAGCCGGGTCGGGCAGGTCGCGGGTCGGGTTTGACCGACCCGACCCGACCCGCTAGCGGGTTGGCGGGCTGGGCTAGCCAGGTGGGCCGCGGTTCGGGCCCAGTGGGCCGGGCTTAGAAATGGGCCGGAATTAAACAGAAATAAAAAAATAATAATAATAATTAATTAATTAATTAATTAATAAATAAATAAATAGTTTTTAGGTGTTTTAAATTAGGTCCGGGGCCCAATAAATTCCAGAAAAATTATCCTAAGTCCAGTTTTTCATTTTACACCAAAAAATGTTATTTCCATAATATTTTAGTATAATTTATTAATAATTAAAAATTATTTAATAATTAAAACCCTGATTTTAATTACAGAAAAATCCCAGAAAATTCAAGAAAATTGTGAAAAATCCTAATTTAATATTTTTGAAAATTCAGGAGTTTACAATCTACCCAACTTATAAAAATTTCGTCCTCAAAATTAAAAATTAAGCCATAATCTGTTAATCCTTCATGTACATCAATCGCAATCTCCTTGCGATAATTAAAATCCTAATCATATCCACTGCAATCACTTCAAGGTTAAGATGACTACTGTTCCAATCAGAATTCAACATATGGTTATCACTTCTTACTTTCTCAAATTATCCACAGACAAATTTTAAATTAAGTCTATATAACATCTTCAAGATTTGCATACGCTTATAAATTGCCTCACGAGTCTAACTATCATAATTTCTTCTAGAAATAATTCGAGTCCAATAGTATTCCCATTCACAATTGTATGCTTCAACTTTTTAAATTTTATTCACATCCTCAATATTCCAACTAGGTAGTCCAACCATCAAATTTTAATTCTTAATTCAAATCATCAAATTAAAAATAATTTAAATGTAGTCCACCAATATTCAAGTCTGAAATTCTATATTTTTATCTTCTAAATTTTCAAAATTAGAATGGCTTGAACCTCTCCCAATCTAATCTTACTCGGTCACAATCTAAAAAAAATTTATTTCGAGTTGACAATGCACTGCTACCCAACTTAGAATTTATCTATCCATCACATAAGGCTATATACCTTAAAAAAATATTCATGTTTACTCATGTCATTCAATCCTCGAAACTTCAACGCCGATCATATCATATATGATATGTCCTTAATCACGAAAGGATAATCCTCAAGTATGTGATCGGCCTATGGGACATATCTAGTATTCTCTGTGTATCAAACTTATACCAAGCACGAGGTTTCGTCTTTCCGAAATAAGGGAAGACGAAGATCAATAATAAAGAGTTTAAGGGAGGGGTAATAGAATAGAAGTGTCGGGATCAAGACGTTTAAAGAATTCAAGTAGAAATTGTCAAGCGATTGTGGACTGAAATTCTATTCTGGTAATCATTTGTTCGCATGCTCGTATTGTAGCTGCTACGATGTGCTCGGACATATCTAGAGGGCAAGTATACTAGTCAACTATATATCTCAATCCACGTAAAGTAGTGCGAAGAGCGAACCAAAATGCACTAAGGTTGATCAGACCGTAATACACTGATTCTGAATAGACAATTGTATTAGTGTGTCAACCCAATAATACATATGTCATGAACAAGCCTGATAAAGAGTAAGCTTGCAAAACTAGGCTATAGAATAGCAGCATAAGTCAAGTACAGCAAAATTAAGTGCGCTAGATGATGATGAAAGGAGGTACAATTTATTTAAGTTCTCAAAACAACACACAATAAGCACAATAACAAAAGACTCTGCAATCTCTACACTTATCAAATATAAAAGCATATCAGGTTATTAGCAAGTTCAAAATTACTAGGTTAGGGCTGAGATCACGAACCAATAGGCACGATCTAAACTAGAAACGGCAGCTACAAATCACTTACGCGCATTAGCTACTCCAAGAGTCTGCGCGTTCTCCACGGTCATCGCGGAAGCTTGTCCGCGTCCTTGTGGTGGTGCCCTCTGCTGTTGTTGGGCTAGCTGGGAGAGTGCTGCTTGTGGTACCAAGGTGGTCTCGGTTTGAGTGCTGGTAGAGCATCTCGTGGTGATCTTGTAGGAACCTCGTCGCTTGCTGATAGATCCATTACTCTGCATCCAAAATAAACGATAAGGGGCGCACAGGAATTAAGACAGGATGCAAGTCAAGGAATCAATTCAAATCCGAGATAGATGTCAGGAACGATTCAAGCAAGTGGATGAGATCATAAACTTATCCTTATCTTATTGCAGGCCTGTTCGGTCCCGAAGTTGAAACCGAACAATTTAGTCGTTGACCTGCATGGGCCACCATAAAAACGTGTCACGACCCGCACCCGAATATTCGGGCACGAGTACGTGGGTACGTCCAACCTACGCCGCAGTGTCGACGGTAGTACGCTGTCTAGGTCATAATCACAGGTAATTTAGAATCTATCTCATCCACAGTAAAGTAAATAGACAAGAAAAATAACAGAAAATAGGAATGCTAAGATTTTATAAGACAAAATATGATATACAAATCCATAGTTTAATACAGAACCAGAAGATAAATCGGGGACAAACCCGATTACTATGCTGAAGGAAAATACTAACTAACTGGCTGACTACTCCTCAAAGGTAGTCTCCTGAGTAGGAACCGGCTCCTCAAAAGTATCACCTGCTACCTCATAGGGACCATAATAAGTGGGGGCATAGTCCTCATCATCGCCTAATATCAACGGATTCAGTCAGGAAAGGAGCAAAGTATCAAATGCACAACAAGATTAAACTAAATATTTATGACAAGTAGAAAAGAACTGATTAAGTATCATGTTGAGAATATGCATAAATAAGTGATAACAATAACTAAGAGTTAAATGCTGTAAAACAGGGATATGAGTAAAACAGGAATAAATGAGACAGGAAAATGGAAACTACAACAAGACAACAGGAACTGCAATAAGACAAGAACTATGTGTGTGAACTTGTGTTATTTAGAATACATAGTTGGCATATAGGGGTTTATAAGGCTAATAAGGCACGCCATAGGCGGCTAGCAGTCAGGAATAACAAGTATAAGGCTGAGGGTACAGTCGCGTACCAACAGCTAGCAGTCACGACAGGGGGAAGGGTAAACTACATGCCTCCTAGTATTCTCCCACCCGACACGAAAAGCAAGACATGAAATCCCAAAATCCAACACTAAATGTAATCATCAATGGTACTAGTAGAACAAGGAATTAATTATCACAATATAAAGATTAACTTGAAGTGCAGGTACTTGCCTGATGTTTGGATCCAAATACCATTTTATGTTTGGGGAAATTTCCAAAAATGAGTCCGGATGCTGAAATAAATATTACCATCATGCTCAGAAGATATCAAATAGCTAGAAATGCCTGTCCTTGAGTCCAATTTGGAGACAAGGGCAAAACGGCAATTTCGGGTCAAAACGGGGTCCGCATGTGGGCCCGCTTTGCACCAAAAATGTGTCAGGGTCAAAGGTCTCCAAATTTACTAAACTTAGTGTCAACAGGTCAGGAACGATGATACGAACCCAACGGAACTTCCAGAATTGGATTCCGATTAGCCGATCACGAAATCGCCCGTCGAGTGGGGCTTGTGGGGCCCACGACACGTAATTTCGTCAACGTTCTCAGAAGCGAACCAAACTTGGGTCACAGGACCAGCGTATCGCTACGAATCCGATGGCGCAAATTTTGTTTCGATCCGACGTGTACATAGAAAGTTATGGTATAAATCAGAAAAGGCAGATACGGGGCGGTGTCCGCGGATACGCGTTGATCCCGGTGTGCACGCACACCCGAATCGACTTTCACGAAATCCCATACATTCGTTTCAACGCTGCGCACGTATCTGTGAAGACCGTGCGCGACCAAGTCGTCCCGTTTGGCGGGGCGTACCCAATTCCGGGGTGAATCGGGTCGTTGTTTTTCCTGTTTTTGGATCGCGGTGTGCGATCACCACAGGACGCGATGCCCCGAGTGGTTTGTCCGGGCACCGAGAGGGTCATACAGGCTTCGCAACACAATTTACGGAATTGAAAATGGGGCAGCGAGGAAAAAGATATGAGTACCTGAACAGGGCTCAGAAACCAGGATTTCTCGTGTCCGTGTCGTGTCCGACACGTGTCGACACGATTGGGGAAAAAATTAGGGTTAGGGTTAGGGTTTTGAACTCCGGCGAGGGGAGCCCGGCCGGAGGAGGGCGGCACCACTGTTGGGGAGGCCGGCCGGGAGCTGGGCGGCTGCGTCGTCGACGGCGGGGTCGAGGGCGGCTCGTCGGCTGCCGTCGGCTGCTGGGAAGAGGGGAGGAGCAGGGGAGAAGAGGGAGGAGGCTGGGGCGGCTCGGTCGTCGACGGCGAGGCGGTTCTGCGGCGGCGGCGAGGCGCTGGAGGAGAGCGGCGGAGGAGATCGGGGGTTAGGGTGGTGGCGGTCGGGGCTGTTGGCCGGAGGGGTTTTTTTTTTAAGGTTTTTATAGGCGGAGAGGGGCGTCGGGTTAGCCGGGAAGGGCGGAGGAGGATGGCTACGTGGCGGAGAAGGCGGGGCGGAGCGGAAGAGGGGGTCGACGTAGGGCTGGCCGCCGGATGCGACGGAGGACGAGGCCACGCGGGGAACGGATCGTGGGGAGCCAGCTGGCCAGCCGGGTCGGGCAGGCGGCGGGTCGGGTTTGACCGACCCGACCCGACCCGACCCGCTAGCGGGTTGGCGGGCTGGGCTAGCCAGGTAGGCCGCGGTTCGGGCCCAGTGGGCCGGGCTTAGAAATGGGCCGGAATTAAACAGAAAAAAAAAAATAATAATAATAATAATTAATAAATAAATAAATAGTTTTTAGGTGTTTTAAATTAGGTCCGGGGTCCAATAAATTCCAGAAAAATTACCTTAAGTCCAGTTTTTCATTTTACACCCAAAAATGTTATTTCCATAATATTTTAATATTATTTATTAATAATTAAAAATTATTTAATAATTAAAACCCTGATTTTAATTACATAAAAATCTCAAAAAATTCCAGAAAATTGTGAAAAATCCCAATTTAATATTTTTGAAAATTCAGGGGTTTACAATGGGGACGGTGGTGATGGTGGGTCGAGGATGTCGGGGACGGACGGAGGAGATGTCGACTGGTGGAGGGCTGTCCCGACGGGGTATAGGCGGTGCACAACGGGGGAGTCGGGGCTCAGCTGTGTTGATGGCGGTAGATGGCGGAGAGGAAGGACGTGGAGTGGAGACGACGCTGAGGAGGATGGAGGCGGACTGGTGGCTGTGGTGCTCGTGGACGTCAGGTGAGGCATGGTGGCGTGGGAAGTCTGGCTGTGAGGGAGGTCGGCTCGCCGGGCTCCGACGGGAAGGTGACCGGGGGAGAGAAGGAAGAAGATGGTTTAGGTTTAGGGTTGAGTTTTGATGTAGGTGGAGGATGGTGAGGAAAATATGTAGAAAAATTGTATATATATATGTATAAAAAGTAGGGTGATGTAGCCCTAGGGATTTGGGCCGCCCAAGTACACCTTGGGATTAGGTTTGGCTTGTTTTTACATGAAAATTTAATGGGTGGAGATGGTGTTCTTTAAAATGGATGGCTAGGATTTAATGAGGGGGAAGGATGTTGAGTGTTACACACTCCAAAATCATAGAAAAAATTCACATGTGAAGGAGAGGGTTTCTTCATGTGTTGGGTCCAATGGATGTGGACACCTCACTGCACTTTTACAATAAAGTCCCCATCAATTAGAAAATTGCACAGAAAGTTAATTTGGATTAAATGAGGGAAAACATCATGTTTGGTGTGATATAGTAGATGAAAAGGGTGTGTGGTGTTTAGTATGAATCTTGAGGGTGTGAGTGGGGATTTGATTTGGTGTTGGGTGTAGTTTTGGATCAAGTTGGGTCCTTACACTAATTTAATTAAAATTAATATAAATAGTATTCTAAAATTAATTGGAAGTACATGGGATTAAAATTAGGTGGGACAAAAGTGTCATGGATATAGAAGACTCATAATAGAATATTATCATAATTTGGGTTGCACAAAACGGATCAAGATTGTGTCTCCAATTTCGATTGAAACATACAAGGATACAAAGTTGGATTTATTTAGAATTAAAAATAAATGTCCGTAACGAATATTGTGCGACTAAAATGAAGCACAAGAGATCATATTTATGAGTTACACAAGGGTCAGAATAGAAGACGGGCACGTCTTGGACAAGGCTGTAAAATTTATTGGAAGACAAAAGCTAGGGTAGGAATCCAAATATCGAAGCAACGGCAAGGCACAATAATTAAATAAAATTACGGTAATTAATTATAATCCTAAATATTTAATTCCGAATAATACTAATTAAAATCCATAATCCTATATTTCGGTCAGGGGTTCATCTAGTTGGCTTCTAGGTCTGGTCTACTAACTCATGCATTAAAGAACACTAATATATATATATATATATATATATATATATATATATATATATATATATATATACACACACACACATATCATGCAATTATTTAAAAATAAATATACACAGTACTTATTAATAAATAAAAAGACAAAATTACCCCTATTTCAGAATATGGTTGTGACAAACTATACAATAACTCACAAGCAGTCAATAAGGTACTAACTAAGCACACAAGCAATAAATGGGAAGGAAAGGAACAGAATAAAATAAGCTAACCTATCACCTGAAGTATCGGCCTCCCCGACTGCCATCGCAAATGCCTCGCCCTGCTGGGGTGGCTCCCTGTGCGGGTGCTGAGCAGTTTGTGGTGCCATATGTGGCCTATCTCCACCTCTCTGACCACGATCTGGTCCATACTGGCTGTTGGAACACTCCTTCACCTGATGGTCAGGGGAACCACAATACAAGCATAGCCTGAGCATCTTATGACAGTTCTCCCAATCATGCCCATGTTTTCCATAATAGGCATAAGAAAAAGTCTGTTGAGTCTGCCACTGAGGCTGCTGCGGTGCCTGATGAACCAGTTTCTGAAACTGTTGTATCTGTTGAGCTGGCGCCCTAACTGGCACAAGATACTATTGATGTCGATATATTCTTAGCTGCTAAAAGTGGGTGCGCTTCGCTAGGCCCGCACCACTACTCGCTCCTCCGGTGTCTCTCGGCCTCTTGGAGCCAAGCTCCAAATCATCCTTCACCCGCTGTGCCTATCTCAGAATCTTCTCAAAAGTAGCGGTACGGTCTCCATTAGTATGGGGCTTAATCTCACTGTTCAGTCCCTTCCGGAACTTCCTAGCCTTAGCCCGAGGTTTTTGTCCCTAATTAAATTGTCCCAATCGGCAATACTCCTCAGCATACTCGTCCACTGTCAAGTTCCCTTGGACGAGGTTTCGGAATTGCCTCTCCAAAGTACTCTGGGCCACATCCAAAAATAACTTCTCCTAGAAAAGCCCTTTAAAAGCTTCCCAAGTAAGTCCTGGTACTGAGATCCTGGGGTCCGTCCTGAACCATGTTAGCGCAATATCGAACATTATACTACCTGCTGCCTCTACTTGCAATCTCTCAGGAATCTGCACGCCAATCACAGGTCCCTCTCAGTGTCCTCTATCTAGTCATCTATGTACAAGATTCTCTCGGTGCCCTTAAAGTCCTTAGGCCCCATCCTCTTGAAGTCAATAATAGTCCCCAGCCTCGCTGTTGCGGATCGGGCTGAGGTGGTACTGTCTACGGCTGGACTAAAGAGACTCTCTTGACTGTAGCAAGAGCAATCTGGTAAGGGTCACGCCCCAGTCCTAAAATACCGAGGGACTAGACACGTGACAATGGCCAGCAGCACGCACCGATGGACAAACCCAATTTAATGGATCCATCAGGACATACTTAAGCTGTAAAACAAAGTCTACGACAATATGGCACAACTAATCTCATCCACACAAGATAAAATATGATCCACAGATATAAAAAATATAAATCATCAACCAGTCTCAACAAAGTGCTTCGGGGAAACAACCCGATAAAAATCTGATACAATAATTCAACAGACAAAAATATAAATGACAGAATAAAATAAATACTGAGCATGTAACATGGATGCTCAGGAAAAGTCTTCAGCTAACACCTCGTCCTCGGGTGTCGGTACAACTCATGTATCTGCTTCTGCTCCTGCTACTGCTGCTGTCCCGTATACCTCGGGATAAATCTCGTCTGCAAATCCTGGGGACATAATCCGGATCCAGGTCCTCAGGGGACATAACAAGGTACAGATAATACAAGCCAAAATAAATGCAGTGCAGCAAATAATGAAATAAATAGGATAAGATATATAATCATCTATGTGAAATACAAGATGAGAGCATCACGAGTACTCAGGCTGAGCCACTACAAGCTCTGTGTCGGGGAGCCGGTAGCAGTAATAATGAGTAATGGGCCAAGCTCGGGTTTCAGAGTCTTGTGCCTCACAGTAGTAGGGGATATATATGTAATCAGCCTGTAGCCTGTGTGTCTCTCCCCACCCAATATAATCACACGTCTCATATCCATAACATCTTATGTATATGGCACGCAAGATCAAAGCTAATGCAGTAAGTCATATAGTATCCAAGAGTATAATGTCTCTGTCAGAAGTCTGTATCCTATACAGAATCACCATAAATATCTCAGAAAGATCCTGTCATGAATAGTGTCAAGTGTCTTGGGTATAATATACTTGATAAGACAATTACGAGAATGTAAATAGGTCACGAATGTCCATCTCTAGATGACATACACAATATCGCGTACGGTGTTGGTACTTGATTAATAATCGGATGCTAAGTAAGTCACACGGTCCTAGGTTAAGCATGCACAGCAATATAAATAAAGCAAGGAAATATGCAACAAGAACTGTAAAGTTGACAAGGTATACTTGCCCTCTGATATATAAATAAGTCAAGGAAATAAGTAGCAAAGCTGCAGGGTTTGGCAAGGTACACTTGCCTGGGGTTTGAATACCAACAGTCGTCCCTGTAACATTGGATCCTGTAGGTACTCCTCCAAAAGCTATAATAAACATCACCAACAGTCTTAGAAGATATCAAATAGCTAAAAATGCCTGTCCTTAGGTCCAATTTGGACACAAGGGCAAAAATGACATTTCCGGGTCAAAGCGGGGTCTATATGTGGGCCACTTTGCACCGAAAAATGTGTCAGGGTCAAAGGTCTCCAAATTCGTCAAACTCAGTGTCAACAGATCAGGAACGATGATACGAAACCAACGAAACTTCTAGAATTGGATTCCGATGAGCCGATCACAAAATCGTTCGTCAAGTGGAGCCTGTGGGGCCCACGATACACGATTTTGTCAACGTTCTCAGAGTCGAACCAAACTTGGGTCACAGGACCAGCGTATTGCTACGAGTCCGATGGCATAAGTTTCGTCTCGATCCGACGTGTATACACAAAGTTACAGCGTGTTCCAGAATGGGCGGATACGGGACGTTGTCGGCGGATACGCGTTGATTCAGGTGTGCACGCACATCCGAATCGACTTCTGCGAAATTCTGCACGTCCGTATCAATGACGCGCATATTTCGGTCAAGACCGCGTGCGACCCAGTCGTCCCGTTTGGCAGGGCGTACTCAGTTTCGGGGTGAAACAGGGCGTTGGTTTTCCTGTTTTTGGATCGCGGTTTACGATCACCATAGGACGTGATACACCGAGCGAGTTATACGGGCATCGAGAGGGTTATACAGTCTACATGTTGCAACAGATGGAATCGAAAACGGAATTACAATGAGAGAGGAAACGCTACCTGAACAGGGCTCCGTAAATCTGACTTTCACGTGTCCGAGAGTCCTTGACACGAGTTGTGTCCTTGTCGGGGCGACTGTGCCTAGAGCTTGCTGGAGACTCGTCGGAGGGTGGCTGTGCTCGGGGTGGCCGGGGATTGGCTGCTCTGGAGGAGGATGCCGCTGGCCTCGAGGCCCGTCGACGGCGAGGGCAGAATGGGTCGAGGCTGCTGTCGCCGGAGGTGCTGCGGGCTGCTGCGGAGTCGTGATCGAGGCGGGGGAGGAGGAAGATGAGGGACAGGGCAGAGCAGTTCGTCGGGGGAGGGCTAGGCGGAGGATGGTGGAGTCGGGCTGGGGTGGTCGATGGTCGAGGTGGATGACGGAGAAGAGGGAGTCGGGCTAGGCGGACTCGGCCGTGGGGAGTTAGGTCGGGGAAGGAGATGGTCGGCTGGGTCTAGGGCGGAGGAGCAGCGTCGGGGTCGTAGGGAGAGGAGAAGGTTGCAGCGGGCGGCGGAGAGAGGTTGCAGCGGGCGGCGGAGTCGTGAGAGAGGGTGTGATGGCGCGGCATGGAAGTCGAGGGAAACTTTATAGGCTGCTACAGTATTTTCGGTGGGAGAATTAGGGTTAGGTTTGGGTTTCGGGTCCGGGTCGGGTTTGACTCGGACCTGACCCAACCCGTTAAGCTGGTTTGGCTGGGTTCGGTTTAGTCAGCGGTTTGGTTTGGTTCAGTCAACGGTTTGGTTTGGTTCAGTCAGGTTTAATTAAGTTTAAAATCCAATAGTTTTTAGGGCTTTAAAAATGATTCCGGAGTCCAATAAATTCACAGAAAATTTTCCTATGTTCGGTTTTCTATTTTACACCATAAAATATTATTTTCATAATATTTTAACATCAATTAATCAGCATTTAAAAATCTTTTAATCACCATCACCTTAGTTTTAATTCCAAAAAAATACCAAAAAATTTGGGAATAATATATTAAAATATTCTAAAAAATCAAGGTATTTACAATCTACCCTCCTTAAGAGGATTGCGTCCTCGCAATCAAAGAATAAGCTAGTAAAGGAAAGAACTATGGAAATTACAGGAATGTTTAGGTGATAACTGCATCCGCGAACAAGTGAGGATAACGCTGACGCATACTATCCTCCCGTTTCCAGGTCGATTCGCCAGGAGAATGATGTTTCCAAGCTACACGAACCAGTCTAATTGTCTGTCCTAGCAATGTCTTCTCACTGTAGTCGAGGATGCCAACTGGTTGTTCTTCATATCTCAAGCTTGGGCCCACTGCGATCTCTGAATGATCGACTACGTAACTTGGGTCGGTCACGTACCTTCTTAGCTGTGAGACATGGAATACGTTATGCACTCCCTCTAAGGATGGAGGTAATGCAAGACGATAGGCCACCTCACCAATGCGCTCCAGAATATCGAATGGCCCAATATACCTCGGGCTCAACTTGCCTCTGCTCCCAAATCTGATAGTACCTCGAGTGGGCGAGATCCTCAAGAATACGTGCTCTCCTTCTTTGAACTCTAGGGGACATCTGTGCGTATCAGCCCAATGCTTTTGTCTGTCCTGAGCTGCTCGAAGATGATTCTGGATTTGTTTTACCTTCTCCACTGTCTGCATTATCAATTCTGGACCCAGTATTTGACGTTCACCAACGTCAATCCAATATATTGGCGATCTATACTTCCTTCCATATAATGCCTCGAATGGTGCCATTTGAATGCTGGCCTGATAACTGTTGTTGTAGGAGAACTCCACTAAGTGCAAATAATATTCCTAAGATCCTCCAAAGTCTAGCATATACGATCGCAACATATCCTCCAAGATCTGAATCGTGCGCTCTGATTGACCATCTGTCTGTGGGTGGTAAGCTGTGCTGAATTTGAGTCTGGTGCCCAGACTCTCTTGTATGCTTCGCCAAAAATGAGATATAAATCTCGAATCTCGATCCGATATAATACTAACCGGCACTCCATGTAATCTGACGATTTGTCGTATATACATGTCGGCTAGTACCTCTGTGGACTGTCCAACTCTAAATGGCAAGAAGTGTACCTATTTAGTGAGTCGATCCACGATAACCCATACTGCATCTCTTCCGCTGGGGCTCCTTGGAATATATTAGAATGTCGTCAATGAACACAACCACAAATTTATTCAAGAACTGATGAAAGACTCTGTTCATCAAACTTATAAACACTGCTGGCGCGTTGGTTAAACCAAACGGCATTACCAAGAACTTATAATGTCCATACTTGGTCCTTAAAGCTATCTTTGGTATATCCACCTTCCTTACTTTGATCTGATGATAGCCGGATCTAAGGTCAATCTTCGAGAATATCCTAGCACCACTCAATTGATCGAATAGATCATCAATGCGTGGTAAGGGATACCTGTTCTTGATGGTCACAGCATTTAGTGCCCTGTAGTCAATGCACAACCGTACTGTTCCATCCTTCTTCGGTACAAATAATATGGGTGCTCCCCAAGGTGAAACACTGGGCCGAATAAAAACCTTCTCCAGAAGATCATCAACTTGTTCCTTCAACTCCACTAACTCCTTAGGTGCTAGCCGATATACTGATGAAGTGATAGGCTCTGCTCCTGGAGTTAAGTCTATTGTGAATTCTATTTCCCGATCAGGCGGTAAAACTGGAAGATCATCAGGAAATACATCCACAAACTCAGATATGACTCTCGGGTAACCTGTCTCCCCTTCTACAGCTAATACCCTAAGAGTAGGCTGAACTCCTTGCTCTACTGCTCCCCGAAGAAACTCAAATTCTGGATGTCCAGACGGTCTAAATATAACCTGCCCAAGTCGGCAATCAAGAGTCGCATGGTACTGACTTAACCAGTCCATACCAAGTACAACATCATAATCAGGCATGGAAAAGATAAGAAATTGAGCTCGCATCTCTCTTCCACAGACTACTACAGAACATGATCTACAGACGTCACTAACTAGGATAATTCTGCCTCCCGTAAGAATTCTCTTCATCTTCGGAAGGGGTACGGTAGCTACTCTATGGGTGGCTATAAAGCTAGCTGCTATAAATGAATGCGATGCTCCAGAATCAAATAAAGCTACAGCTGGTAATGAAGCTACTAAAATAGTACCTGCGATAACCTCTCATGCAGTAGCTTCCTCCTCAACGGCCAATATAAATGCCAGGCCTCGTCCCTGAGCTTGGCCTCTCTGCTGCTGAGCCTGCTGAAATAGAGCTGCCTGTGGTGCCAGTGGTGGTCTCTGCTGATTTTCTCCTGGGGCCAGTGGTCTGACTCCTCTAACTCCTGTCTGCGGTGCTCCTACTGCTAGATAAGCTGGTCATGGTGTAGGTAAAGCTAGTCTCGGTGCTCCCTCTCTGCGCTCGGTGCAGTCTCTGGTTGAATGCTGGTTGGATCCGCAAGCCAGGCATAGTCCTAACTTGCGTCTGCATTCTCTCTCAATGTGACCTACCTTGCCATAGTAGTGACAAGTAGGGAGAGATATGGCCCTGTGTGCTGTCCTCTCTGGCATACTCCTCTGGGACCATTTTACTGAATCTCCATGTGCTGTCCTGGACGGTGCTGATGTGATTAGCCTCTTCAGATTTGACTCCCTTCTAGTAACGCGCTCCATGCGTCGTGCTGCTGCAAGGACGTCGATATATGATGTAGGTGCGACCGATCCAATCAATCTCTGGAGCTCGAACTTTAGTCCGTCAAAGAACTTCTCAGCTTTCTCTTCCTCTGTCGAAATCAAGGTTGGGGCGAAGCGACTTAGGCGAATAAATTCTGCGTTGTATTCTTCCACCGTCATATTGCCTTGGATAAGGCGGTTGAACTTGTCTCTGAGCTCCGACCGTACTACTGCTGGAATATACATCTCTCGGAAGAGTCTGGAGAACTCTTTCCAAGTGACACGGTCCTGTCCGAGCCTCCTCTCTTCTGCTAACCACCAATGATGTGCATTTTCAATTAACTGTATTCTGACCGCAGTCATCCATTTCTCCCTTGGAAGTTCAGCTGCTTCCAACTGGTGCTGGATGTTAGTGAGCCATTCATGAACTTCTGTTGGCCCCTCTTTACCAGAAAAGGTATGAGGCTTGAGCTGACAAAAATCGATGATAGATCCCGTCGCTGATCGCCTCGCTGGTGGGTTTGCCTGCTCCATTGCTGATACTAGGCTGGTTCTCAAATACTCTGCCTCGTGATGCTGAGCCTCGTGCTGAACCTGCTGCTGGGCTTGCATCATGGCATACATCATCTGAAACATCTATTGCCCGTCCATGGCTTGCCCTAGCGAGAAAACTGGTATCTATGGAGTGAACTATGGCGGAGGTGGGATGTCATCACGCCGGAAACTTGGATTAGGCTGGCCGGTTTGATTGCTTTGCGATGTTTGTCCTCCATTCCCTGGTGTCACTCTATCTATATAAGTAACCACAGCATCGTGTGGCGTGTCCAAGGGATTCTCATCTCCGTTCCTGGGATCCATTACTCTGCAACCAAAAGATAAACTATAAGAACGCTCAGAGGAATCAACACAGGATGCAAATCAAGTAACAAATTCGAGTTCGATATAGAGTTCAAAAATGGTTCAAACAATGGATGAGATCCTATAACTTATCCTATCCTTAGGGCAGGCTTGTTCGGTCCCTAAGTTAAAACTGAACGATTTAGTCGTAGACACCTGCATGGGCCACTACAAAAACCATGTCACGCCCTAGTCCCAAAATATCGATGGACTAGACACGTGGCAATGGCCAGCAGCACGCACCGATGGACAAACCTAATTTAATGGATCCATCAGGGCGTACTTAAGCTGTAAAATAAAGTCTACGACAACATGGTACAACTAATCTCATCCATACAAGATAAAATATGATCCACAGATATAAGAAATATAAATCATCAACCAGTCTCAACAAAGTGCTTTGGGGAAACAACCCGATAAAAATCTGATATAATGGTTCAACAGACCAAAATATAAATGACAGAATACAATAAATACTGAGCATGTAACATGGATGCTCAGGAAAAGTCTATAGCTAACACCTCGTCCTCGGGTGTCGGTACAGCTCCTGTATCTGCTTCTGCTCCTGCTACTGCTGTTGTCCCGTATACCTCGGGATAAATCTCGTCTGCAAATCCTGGGGACATAATCCAGATCCAGGTCCTCAGGGGACATAACAAGGTACAGATAATACAAGCCAAAATAAATACAGTGCAGCAAATAATAAAATAAATAGGGTAAGATATATAACCATCTATGTAAAATGTAACATGAGAGCATCACGAGTACTCAGGCTGAGCCACTACAAGCTCTATGTCGGGGAGCCGGTAGCAGTAATAATGAGTAATGGGCCAAGCTCGGGTTTCAGAGTCTTGTGCCTCACAGTAGTAGGGGATATATATGTAATCAGGTTGTAGCCTGTGTGTCTCTCCCCACCCAATGTAATCACACGTCTCATGTCCATAACGTCTCATGTATATGGCACGCAAGATCAAAGCTAATGCAGTAAGTCATAGAGTATCCAAGAGTATAATGTCTCTGAATAGTATCAAGTATCCTGGGTATAATGTACTTGATAAGACAAGTAAGAGAATGTAAAGCGGTCACGAATGTCCATCTCTAGATGACATACACAACATCGCGTACGGTGTTGGCACCCGATTAATAATCGGACGCTAAGTAAGTCACACGGTCCTAGGTTAAGCATGCACAACAATATAAATAAAGCAAGGAAATATACAACATGAACTGTAAAGTTGGCAAGGTATACTTGTCCTCTGATATATAAATAAGTCAAGCAAATAAGTAGCAAAGCTGCATGGTTTGGCAAGGTACACTTGCCTGGGGTTTGAATACCAACAGTCGTCCCTGTAACAGTGGATCCTGTAGGTACTCCTCCAAAAGCTGTAATAAATATTACCAACAGTCTCAGAAGATATCAAATAGCTAGAAACGCCTGTCCTTAGGTCCAATTTGGACACAAGGGCAAAAATAACATTTTTGGGTCAAAGCGGGGTCCATATGTGGGCCACTTTGCACCGAAAAATGTGTCAGGATCAAAGGTCTCCAAATTCGTCAAACTTAGTATCAACAGGTCAGGAATGATGATACGAACCCAACAAAACTTCCAGAATTGGATTCCGATGAGCCGATCACAAAATCGCCCGTCAAGTGGAGCCTGTGGGGCCCACGATACGCGATTTTGTCAACGTTCTCAGAATCGAACCAAACTTGGGTCACAGGACCAGCGTATTGCTACGAGTCCGATGGCGCAAGTTTTATCTTGATCCTACGTGTATACATAAAGTTACAGCGTATTCCAGAATGGGCAGATACGGGGCATTGTCGACGGATACGCGTTGATTCAGGTGTGCACGCACATCCGAATCGACTTCTGCGAAATCTCGCACGTCCGTATCAACGACGCGCATATTTCGGTCAAGACCGCGTGCGACCCAGTCGTCCGGTTTGGCAGGGCGCACTCAGTTCCGGGGTGAAACAGGGCATTGGTTTTCCTGTTTTTGGATTGCGGTTTGCGATCACCACAGGACATGATACACCGAGCGAGTTGCACGGGCATCGAGAGGGTTATACAGTCTACGCGTTGCAACAGACGGAATCAAAAATGGAATTACGAGGAGAGAGAAAATGCTACCTGAACAGGGCTACGTGAATCTGACTTTCACGTGTCCGAGAGTCCTTGACACGAGCTGTGTCCTTGTCGGGGCGACTGTGCCTAGAGCTTGCTGGAGAATCGTCGGAGGGTGCCTGTGCTCGGGCCGGCCGGGGAGTGGCCGCTCTGGAGGAGGACGCCGCTGGCCTCGGGGCCCATCGACGGCGAGGGCGGAACGGGTCGGGGCTGCTGTCGCTGGAGGTGCTGTGGGCTACTGCGGAGTCGTGATCAAGGCGGGGGAGGAGGAAGATGAGGGACAGGGCAGAGCAGTTCGTCGGGGGAGGGCTAGGCGGAGGATGGTGGAGTCAGGCTGGGGTGGTCGATGGTCGAGGTGGATGACGAAGAAGAGGGAGTCGGGCTGGGTGTCACGACCCGCACCCGGAATTTGGGCATGAGTCGTGGGTACGTCCAGCCTACGCCGCAGCATCGGCGGTAGAACGCTGTCTAGGTCACAACATAATATATCCTGTCAATAGTCTCCACTCCGTACGGAGGACAATGATAAATAAACCACAATGCTAAATTATACTCAATCACAACTATAACATAATGGCACGATGAGAATTGAAAAGAGTTCTAAATAAAAACCAACCACAATAAGTCCAACTCAAATCCTGGGTCTAAATGACCTCACAAAGTCACAAATAAAATAAATACATCTCAATCTCAGTCTAAAACAATAATGCTGAAAAGTAATCTAAGAACAGGCTGGTAAGTTCTCCTCTAGGATAGGCACCTCCTCTGGGATTTCTGGGATGAAATCCTCCTCTATCCCTGGACCGTAATGAGTAGGGCAAAAGTCCTCCAGGTTCTCTGAAAATGTTGTTATCCAGTCAGGATTGGAGCGAAGCATAAGCACTAACAGCAGTTTCATTAAATTGACAAAATTTATAAACAGTGTAAGAGATACAAGATGGAAATAAATGCTGAAAATGAGAAGTACTGGAGAAATGAAATAGACAATAGAGCATCTAGCAATGAGCAATAAATAGTGAATGCTAGAACAAGTGAATCAGAAAATAAACATCTAGCTAAGTGTTTGAAATATTAGTTTATTATGTGATCGGCTTGGGACTGGATCAGGCTGGTTATATATGATTAGCTATGATTCTTTTAGGTCAGGCTAACCGCATGGTTAGCTATGGTGCATATAGTGGTCAGGCTAATCATATATAACAGCTATGGAGCATATAAGTGGTCAGGCTGCACCCGACGTGAGAAGTGGGGTGAGCTATGGTACATATAATGTTTGGATATGATCACATAATCTACTAATAGTTCCCCATTCCCCAGCTAGCACGATGGATTCCAACCACGACTCCTCGTGATGGGGATCTAGGGTGCTAACCCGTGTATCCATAGTGTCGGAATCAAGTATGTAATACACTACAATTTATAGAAGTAATCAACCATGAAAACTGTCAGAGAATGTACTCGCCTGTGGTCCTGAGCAAAATGTGAGGATCGAGGTCCAAAGTGGAATCACAATGACCTATTTATGGAATATTAATGTCAGATATTAAATCAGAAGAATAACATGCTTAATTTAATAAAAGATGGGGTTTCTAGGTCAACTCTGAAGTTTACTGGTCAATACTAGGCCCAACTAAGCCAATTGGTCTAAATTGGCCACTAACTAGCTAACACTAGCTATTCTAGGTATTTACCTAAGTTTCTAAGTGATACTAGCTATTATATAACTAACATTCCCTATTAACTACTAATACTAACTGACATTCTAATTATCTACTTATATATACATTTATACTTGTGGCTAAATTATGTGCTAGCATGGATATAAATCTACCACTAACTGTCTAGACTAATAGTTGTATATATACATATACTAACACACAATGCAGGTATTTACACTGATGTATTAACCTACAATCCTACTGATATTAGACACACTGACATACTGAACTGTCACACACATACCCATCTAGACACACACACACAGGCACTTCACACCAATACAACACACACACACACACACAATAATACACTGCACACAAACCCCTATCTAACTGATACTCACACTAGACACTTCACATAGACCATAGGTATCTACCCAGTACACTGGACACACAGGTATATCTAACACTGAATATTGGTAGATACACAGAACACTAATCTGGAATTAATACTTGGGACACACACACTACATCAGTCCTATCTCAAGTTCCCAACACTGATACATTCAAGTATCAGTCCTTATGCTACATAGGAACCCCAATTGCAAACAAGTATTAATATACCTACCTATTACTGCTTCTGAACATGCTTAATAGTTGCTGCATACCTAGGCACACACTGAATACTTAGTTCTAACTCACAGTTCTCCAACCTAGCTAATACACAACTACACAACACTAGTCACATAGACCCTGCTCCCTCTCATAATACTTTACTGATACTGCTATGCCCCAAAACCACACACAAGTCACTGATACTCCCCCAGGAACTCACTGCACTCACAGGATTTAATATTCAGACTTACACATGCACTTACACACTGGTACATACACAGATTTATGCACTGCTAAATAGTTGTACAGCTGCACATTGATCCCCTGTTCACTGCACACACACACACACTGGCAGGAACACAGTTTACACAGGTAATACTGACATGTAGTATCTGCACAGTAACACACCTAGATTACTGATACATTCTGCACTCACACACAGGTCCTATCTCAACTCCCCATCCTGAACAAAAATACACTACTAGCTGATACACAGCATCAATACACCCATACTGACACAGCTACCCAAGTATAGAAATTCTAACATGTACCCTGATGCACTACTCAAGAGGACCCAAATACACAACCATAACCCAATACCACATAGGCACACATGCTGATTTCCCACAGTTCTCTCAACTCACCCTGCACACAGGAATTTACACAACATATGCTGCACACAGACACAAGTTAGTCTGGACACACATACACAGATACATTTCCTGCACACAACATACACTAAAACACCCTCACACACTGTGAACACAGCACAGCCATTAACCAACACTGATACATTCAAGTTATATCATGTCTATAGTTTGATACATCAGCATATGCTGAACCCGATCACCCACTGCCCTGAATTCCCCTATTCACAACACAGCCCACAACTCTCGACTCCCCAGGAAATCAGAACAACAACACATCACACATGTGCATATATATATATACATCAGCCATCCTTCCCCATCTCACTGATACTTAAACACACAGCATTAGTTCTCATTAAACCTGGGAATTATCTCTCCCTCATCCCTATACACAGTCACATTGGCTCTCACTGACACAGGTAGATACACTACACATTCAAAGACACACACTGACAGTATACACATAAACTCACCAAAACTGATACACACAGTACTCTGAAATCCATACTCTATTCAAAACTAATACACATAAATTTACACCCTGATTTGCCTACTGATACAAATCCCTCTCCCTTCAACCATCCTCCGAACACCAAAACCCGATTGCACAGTCAACTACAACCTAGATACATATATACAAACACATCAAATCCCTATACATATGTATAAATATATATAGACACCATACATCATTCATCAATTTAGATATTTTAGGGTAGATTAGATAGGTTCATCCCTTTTTGGCATTCCATCAAACACATGTAGTGCAGAATCGGATCCCACATCAAGAACTCCAAAAACCCAACCCTAAACCCTAAATCATAATCAAATCTATACGTATGAGAGTGAAATCAGTCTATATACCAAATTCTAGGGTTAGGGTTCCTAAATTAATTGGAAAAACAATTGTTGGGGACCCTTAACCTAACCAAAACCCTAAATTCGAACTACACACAGTTGGGTGGGTTCCTAAAGGCCATGAACATCTGAAAACAGAATTTAAAGGAATAGAAATAGGGTTTTTACCTTCAGGGAAGGTTTCTTCAACGAGGCTCTTCTTCTCCAAGGCGCCCTGACCCACGTTCTTTGCTTCTCTTGCTTTGGAGGAGGAAGAAAATGGAAGCCCTAGGTTTAATCTCGAAAATGGGGTGGAGAATTGGTTTTCTCTAGATGGAGGCTAGGGTTTCTCTCTCTATATGAAGAGCAAGAAGGTTCCTTTTATATATATAGGCCCAGTTAGGGTTTCTAGTGTATGGCCTAGGTTTAACCCCTAGGTTAGGTCATGTAGACCTAATTAGCTAAGGTTAAGTCAGTCTAGGGTTATGAGGGTTCCATCCTAATTTAAAATTCTAGGGTTTGCTAGAGTAGGGTTTACAAATTAGGGTTTGGTCATTAGGGTTTGCCCTAATGCGTTCTAGAGTTTGACCTAAAATCAAAATACCACTTACAATATATAATAGTTATAAAAACTCAGCAAATAATTAAATTCATAATTAATTAATTTAGCTAAATTACCCAAATGCCCCTTATATGGAAAAGTGGTAGTGACAAGTCTACCCTCCTAAAAGAAATTTCGTCCTCGAAATTGGACTGAACTACAACAAGAATGAAACCAGAAAAAGAATATACCTCAAGTCTAGAAGAGATACGGGTATTGCTCGCGCATCTCGTCCTCTCTCTCCCAGGTCGACTCCCCTGGAGAGTGATGTCTCCATGCAACACGAACTAAGGGAATAGTTTGGTTCCGCAACACCTTCTTTCTGTGGTCCAAGATCTCTACGGGCTGCTCAGGGTAGCTGAGCGTCGGACCAACCTCAATCTCCGAGTAATCAAGTACGTGACTAGGGTCGGCCACGTACCGTCTCAGCTGCGACACGTGGAACACATCATGCACTCCTTCTAATGCAGGCGGCAAGTCTAATCTATACGCCACTGCACCTACCCTTGCAAGAATACCGAAGGGTCCGATGTAGCGTGGGCTAAGCTTCCCGCCTCTACCAAAACGAATTGTTCCACGCGTTGGAGAAATCCGTAGGAAAACTAGATCGCCAACCTAAAACAAAACAGTCTCAGCATGCAGTCTAAACAACAAACACAAGCTAGAAAAACAACAATCTATACCTGAACCTCAAGGGGTCTACGGTGGCTGTCGGCCCAATGCCGCTGTCTGTCCTGCGCCACTCGCAGTCTGTCTCTGATGAGTTTCACCTTTTCTGCTGCATCCACGACCATTTCTGGTCCTAGCAAGGCTCTCTCTCCAACGTCGTCCCACGATAGCGGTGTACGACACCTCCGTCCATAAAGAGCCTCAAACGGTGACATCTCGATGCTGGCCTGGTAGCTGTTGTTGTACGCAAACTCTACCAGGTGCAGATGATCCTCCCAAGAACCTCCGAGATCTAGAACGCAAGTGCGTAGCATATCCTCGAGAGTCTGAATAGTCCGTTCAGACTGCCCGTCTGTCTGGGGGTGATATGCGGTACTGAACTTGAGCTGGGTGCCCAAGCTAGCCTGCAGACTCCTCCAGAAGTGGGAAGTGAAACGACTATCCCGATCCGAGACGATGCTTACAGAAACTCCATGAAGTCTAACAATCTGTCGCACGTACATCTCTGCGAGCCTCTCTGTCGACGTGCCCACCTTGAAAGGTAAGAAATGGGCTGATTTGGTCAACCTGTCCACGATGACCCAAATCGCGTCCTTCCCTCCTGGAGAACGTGGAAGCCCTGAAACGAAATCCATGGTCACGTGCTCCCATTTCCATTCTGGAATCGGTAAAGGTTGAAGCAAACCCCCTGGCCTCTGCCGGTCTGCCTTTACCTGCTGGCACACTAGACACCGAGATACGAAGCGTGCTACCTCGCGCTTCATTCCATACCACCATACGTGCTCCCTCAAGTCTCGATACATCTTGTTGGCACCGGGATGCATCGAGTACTGAGAGCGGTGTGCCTCCTGTAGAACCTCCTCGCGCAGCTCCCCGCTCGGCACACACATCCTCGTGCCGTGCCGTAAGGAACCATCCTCTGCGATAGTAAAGTCGTCCGATAATCCCATCTGAACCTGTGCTCTGATACTCCTCAGAGTCTCATCATCGTACTGCGCAGCTCTGATCCTGTCCATCAGCTCGGACTGTATCTGCAATCCCCACATTTGAATCTCAGCACCGGGAACTAACACTTCAATCTCCAAGCTCTCCAAATCAGCCAACAAATGCATATCTGTCGTCAAGTACATAGCCATCGGATACCTGCTCAAGGCATCGGCGACTACGTTGGCCTTCCCTGGATGGTACTGCAATGAGATGTCGAAGTCCTTCATCAACTCCAACCACCTTCTCTGCCTCATGTTCAGCTCCTTCTGTGTGAATACGTACTTCAAGCTTTTGTGGTCTGTGAAGATCTCCACACGCTCTCCGTACAGGTAATGTTTCCACAGCTTTAGAGCGAAGATAACTGCTGCCAATTCTAAATCGTGGGTGGGGTAGTTCTTTTCATGAGGGCGTAACTGCCTGGAAGCATAGGCAATTACCTTCCCGTGCTGCTGAAGAACACATCCCAGACCCTTCCCTGAAGCATCACTGTAGATGGTAAAACCACCTGTCCCTGCTGGCAACGTCAAAATTGGAGCTGTCGTCAACCTCTTCTTCAGCTCATCAAATGCAGCCTGGCACTCCTCCGTCCACACAAAATCCACATCCTTCCTAGTCAGCCTGGTCATCGGCGCTGCAATCTTGGAGAAGTCTTGTACAAACCTCCTATAGTATCCTGCTAGCCCGAGAAAACTCCTGATCTCAGCTACCGAACTGGGGGTAGCCCACGACTCCACTGCCTCGATCTTCTTTGGGTTAACCGAGATTCCGTCACCCGACACCACATGCCTAAGAAATTCGACCTTGTCAAGGAAGAATTCACACTTAGAGAGTTTCCCGTACAGCTTCTCCCTCCTGAGAGTCTCTAAGACCAACCTCAGGTGCTCTTCGTGCTCCTCCGGTGTCTTGGAATACACAAGAATATCGTCGATGAACACCACTACGAACTTGTCAAGGTACTGGTGGAACACCTTGTTCATCAGATTCATGAATACTGCCGGTGCATTGGTTAAACCAAATGGCATCACCATGAACTCAAACTGGCCGTATCTGGTCCGAAAAGCTGTCTTCGGCGTGTCTTCTTTCTTCACCTTCACCTGGTGATAGCCTGACCTCAAATCTATCTTTAAAAACACCATCGCCCCGCTCAACTGATCGAAAAGATCATCTATCCTCGGCAGCGGGTACTTGTTCTTGATAGTGATATTGTTCAAAGCTCTATAATCAATGCACATACGCACCGTGCCATCCTTTTTCGGTACGAACAATACCGGAGCTCCCCATGGTGATGAACTGGATTTGATGAAGCCTTTGTCCTGCAGCTCCTCAACTTGCTTCTTCAGTTCTGCCAGCTCGCTGTTGTTGACTCTATAGACATGTTGTGAAATGGGCTCCGCTCCTGGAACCAAGTCTATAGAGAATTCAACATCTCTGTCTGGCGGCAGGCCTGGCAACTCTTCTGGAAATACATCCAGGAACTCCGCTATCAGAGGATGTGGCAACTCCTCTTCTTCCGTCCTGGTTCCGCAAAATGTACTCCCTCTCTGTTCCGCTGTTCCTCTGACGACCTCGAACTCCGGCTCTCCTGGTGGTCTAAACAATACTCTGCCTCTATGACAATCGATAGTAGCATGATGCCTACTCAACCAGTCCATTCCGAGTACAATATCGTACCCTGGAAGTGGCATGACGAGTAAACTCGCGCTCAAGTCTCGGCCTCCTACTGACACTCTCCGGTCCTTGCAGTGATCACGGACTAGGATAATACCTCCACCAGTCATGATCTTGCAAGTCCTAGCTAATGGTTCTGTGTCTAAATGATGTCGAAGTGCATATGATACAGACACAAAACTATGGGAAGCGCCAGAATCGAATAAAGTAAATGCGGGAATACAATCGAGAAGAACCGAACCTGTGATCAAGTCTCCTGCTGGCTCGATCTCCTCGACTGCCATGGCATACGCTCGCCCCTGGGGTGCACCTCTCTGCTGCTGATGCTGGGCGAACTTCTGATGTTGTGGTGGAAGTGGTCCCCTCTGTTGTCGGCCTCCTGGTGCTGCAGGTACCCTGCCTGGTCCTCTCTGGGCGGCTGCTCCACCCTGACCTGGACGAGTCCGAATGGTAGGGCAATCCCTCAGTTGATGTGTCGTCGATCCGCAGGACAAACATGAGCCCAATCTATGCCTGCAGATCTCTCTAGTATGTCCCATCTTCCCGCAGTACGCACACTGGATGGCGGGCTGGTTCTGTCTCTGTTGCTGCTGCTGGACCTGCCCTCGGGCTGGTGCCTGATGCTGCTGCTGAAAGGGCCTCTGCTGCTGCTGAAAGTGTGGACGCTTGCCTGGTCCCGCACTACTGTTTGCTCCTCCGGAAACATCGCGTCCCCTCTTGGGCCTGAGGTCCAAGTCATCCTCGGCTACTTGGGCATCCATCAATATGCCCTCGTAGGTAGCTGTGCGACGTCCCGACGTGCGAGACTTGATCTCTCTTGTCAGCCCCTTTCTGAATTTCCGGGCCCTGTCCCCCGGATCTCTAATCATCGATGGCGCGAAGCGGCTCAGGCGGGAAAACTCCGCGGCATACTCATCGACGGACGAGCTCCCCTGGGCTAAGTCATGGAACTGACTCTCCAAAGCTCCCAGGGCAACATCAGGAAAGAACTTTTCTTTGAAGAGTTCCTTGAAATCCTCCCAAGAGAGTCCTCTGCGCAAGAGTCTCGGCTCCGTGCGAAACCATGTCAGGGCAATGTCGAACATCTGGCTGCCAGCGGCCTCGATCTGGAGCGCCTCTGGAATCTGCGCCAAACGCAAGTTCCTCTCGATGTCCTCTAGCCAATCATCGGCGTAGAGTATCCCTTCTGTCCCCTTGAACTCCCGAGACATCATCCTCTTGAAATCCACAATGGTGCCCGGCCTCTGTTGTTGCTGACCGGGTTGTTGCTGCTGCTGAGTGACTCTCTCCACAGCCTAGAGAGCCACTTGGTGAGCATTCTCCATGTTCACCCTCATCATCTCTGTCTGGGCCTAATGTGCCTCAGCCTGCACTCTCTGGGCCTCTGCCGACGTCCTCTGGGCATCGACCATGCCCTGAATCAAGGCGAACATCTGTGCTCCATCGACGGGCACACCTCCTGGATGCTGAGCTGGTGGTGGTGGTGCCGTCGTAGCTGTGGGGACCCTCTGAACTGGTGGTGGAGGACCCCCGAATGCTGCAGACACTCCCACATGTACTGGAGATGTAGGAGGTGCTGCTGATGTCTGTCCGGCAGCGCGAGAGGTGGCAGACCTCTCTGAATCTGCTGCTCCGAGTCTCTGGGACCTTCTTGGCGGCATCCTGAAGACAGATCGAAAGATTCAATTAAGGCAATAGATATGATATCAAGGAAGGACAGAAAAAATTTCTAAAGGAATTAATCATTAAGAATAGTATCATAAGAATCAGAATTCCCTAATTGTGATTGAGCATATCCTTGGCCTACTTCCTATTACTACAATATCGCTCTAATGTGAATCTAAGACTACTGAATGGACCTGCATGGACCACCACTAAAAACGTGTCACGACCCGCACCCGGAATTTGGGCATGAGTCGTGGGTACGTCCAGCCTACGCCGCAGCATCGGCGGTAGAACGCTGTCTAGGTCACAACATAATATATCCTGTCAATAGTCTCCACTCCGTATGGAGGACAATGATAAATAAACCACAATGCTAAATTATACTCAATCACAACTATAACATAATGGCACGATGAGAATTGAAAAGAGTTCTAAATAAAAACCAACCACAATAAGTCCAACTCAAATCCTGGGTCTAAATGACCTCACAAAGTCACAAATAAAATAAATACATCTCAATCTCAGTCTAAAACAATAATGCTAAAAAGTAATCTAAGAACAGGCTGGTAAGTTCTCCTCTAGGATAGGCACCTCCTCTGGGATTTCTGGGGTGAAATCCTCCTCTATCCCTGGACCGTAATGAGTAGGGCAAAAGTCCTCCAGGTTCTCTGAAAATGTTGTTATCCAGTCAGGATTGGAGCGAAGCACAAGCACTAACAGCAGTTTCATTAAATTGACAAAATCTATAAACAGTGTAAGAGATACAAGATGGAAATAAATGCTGAAAATGAGAAGTACTGGAGAAATGAAATAGACAATAGAGCATCTAGCAATGAGCAATAAATAGTGAATGCTAGAACAAGTGAATCAGAAAATAAACATCTAGCTAAGTGTTTGAAATATTAGTTTATTATGTGATCGGCTTGGGACTGGATCAGGCTGGTTATATATGATTAGCTATGATTCTTTTAGGTCAGGCTAACCGCATGGTTAGCTATGGTGCATATAGTGGTCAGGCTAATCATATATAACAGCTATGGAGCATATAAGTGGTCAGGCTGCACCCGACGTGAGAAGTGGGGTGAGCTATGGTACATATAATGTTTGGATATGATCACATAATCTACTAATAGTTCCCCATTCCCCAGCTAGCACGATGGATTCCAACCACGACTCCTCGTGATGGGGATCTAGGGTGCTAACCCGTGTATCCATAGTGTCGGAATCAAGTATGTAATACACTACAATTTATAGAAGTAATCAACCATGAAAACTGTCAGAGAATGTACTCGCCTGTGGTCCTGAACAAAATGTGAGGATCGAGGTCCAAAGTGGAATCACAATGACCTATTTATGGAATATTAATGTCAGATATTAAATCAGAAGAATAACATGCTTAATTTAATAAAAGATGGGGTTTCTAGGTCAACTCTGAAGTTTACTGGTCAATACTAGGCCCAACTAAGCCAATTGGTCTAAATTGGCCACTAACTAGCTAACACTAGCTATTCTAGGTATTTACCTAAGTTTCTAAGTGATACTAGCTATTATATAACTAACATTCCCTATTAACTACTAATACTAACTGACATTCTAATTATCTACTTATATATACATTTATACTTGTGGCTAAATTATGTGCTAGCATGGATATAAATCTACCACTAACTGTCTAGACTAATAGTTGTATATATACATATACTAACACACAATGCAGGTATTTACACTGATGTATTAACCTACAATCCTACTGATATTAGACACACTGACATACTGAACTGTCACACACATACCCATCTAGACACACACACACAGGCACTTCACACCAATACAACACACATACACACACACAATAATACACTGCACACAAACCCCTATCTAACTGATACTCACACTAGACACTTCACATAGACCATAGGTATCTACCCAGTACACTGGACACACAGGTATATCTAACACTGAATATTGGTAGATACACAGAACACTAATCTGGAATTAATACTTGGGACACACACACTACATCAGTCCTATCTCAAGTTCCCAACACTGATACATTCAAGTATCAGTCCTTATGCTACAAAGGAACCCCAATTGCAGACAAGTATTAATATACCTACCTATTACTGCTTCTGAACATGCTTAATAGTTGCTGCATACCTAGGCACACACTGAATACTTAGTTCTAACTCACAGTTCTTCCACCTAGCTAATACACAACTACACAACACTAGTCACATAGACCCTGCTCCCTCTCATAATACTTTACTGATACTGCTATGCCCCAAAACCACACACAAGTCACTGATACTCCCCCAGGAACTCACTGCACTCACAGGATTTAATATTCAGACTTACACATGCACTTACACACTGGTACATACACAGATTTATGCACTGCTAAATAGTTGTACAGCTGCACATTGATCCCCTGTTCACTGCACACACACACACACTGGCAGGAACACAGTTTACACAGGTAATACTGACATGTAGTATCTGCACAGTAACACACCTAGATTACTGATACATTCTGCACTCACACACAGGTCCTATCTCAACTCCCCATCCTGAACAAAAATACACTACTAGCTGATACACAGCATCAATACACCCATACTGACACAGCTACCCAAGTATAGAAATTCTAACATGTACCCTGATGCACTACTCAAGAGGACCCAAATACACAACCATAACCCAATACCACATAGGCACACATGCTGATTTCCCACAGTTCTCTCAACTCACCCTGCACACAGGAATTTACACAACATATGCTGCACACAGACACAAGTTAGTCTGGACACACATACACAGATACATTTCCTGCACACAACATACACTAAAACACCCTCACACACTGTGAACACAGCACAGCCATTAACCAACACTGATACATTCAAGTTATATCATGTCTATAGTTTGATACATCAGCATATGCTGAACCCGATCACCCACTGCCCTGAATTCCCCTATTCACAACACAGCCCACAACTCTCGACTCCCCAGGAAATCAGAACAACAACACATCACACATGTGCATATATATATATACATCAGCCATCCTTCCCCATCTCACTGATACTTAAACACACAGCATTAGTTCTCATTAAACCTGGGAATTATCTCTCCCTCATCCCTATACACAGTCACATTGGCTCTCACTGACACAGGTAGATACACTACACATTCAAAGACACACAATGACAGTATACACATAAACTCACCAAAACTGATACACACAGTACTCTGAAATCTATACTCTATTCAAAACTAATACACATAAATTTACACCCTGATTTGCCTACTGATACAAATCCCTCTCCCTTCAACCATCCTCCGAACACCAAAACCCGATTGCACAGTCAACTACAACCTAGATACATATATACAAACACATCAAATCCCTATACATATGTATAAATATATATAGACACCATACATCATTCATCAATTTAGATATTTTAGGGTAGATTAGATAGGTTCATCCCTTTTTGGCATTCCATCAAACACATGTAGTGCAGAATCGGATCCCACATCAAGAACTCCAAAAACCCAACCCTAAACCCTAAATCATAATCAAATCTATACGTATGAGAGTGAAATCAGTCTATATACCAAATTCTAGGGTTAGGGTTCCTAAATTAATTGGAAAAACAATTGTTGGGGACCCTTAACCTAACCAAAACCCTAAATTCGAACTACACACAGTTGGGTGGGTTCCTAAAGGCCATGAACATCTGAAAACAGAATTTAAAGGAATAGAAATAGGGTTTTTACCTTCAGGGAAGGTTTCTTCAACGAGGCTCTTCTTCTCCAAGGCTCCCTGACCCACGTTCTTTGCTTCTCTTGCTTTGGAGGAGGAAGAAAATGGAAGCCCTAGGTTTAATCTCGAAAATGGGGTGGAGAATTGGTTTTCTCTAGATGGAGGCTAGGGTTTCTCTCTCTATATGAAGAGCAAGAAGGTTCCTTTTATATATATAGGCCCAGTTAGGGTTTCTAGTGTATGGCCTAGGTTTAACCCCTAGGTTAGGTCATGTAGACCTAATTAGCTAAGGTTAAGTCAGTCTAGGGTTATGAGGGTTCCATCCTAATTTAAAATTCTAGGGTTTGCTAGAGTAGGGTTTACAAATTAGGGTTTGGTCATTAGGGTTTGCCCTAATGCGTTCTAGAGTTTGACCTAAAATCAAAATACCACTTACAATATATAATAGTTATAAAAACTCAACAAATAATTAAATTCATAATTAATTAATTTAGCTAAATTACCCAAATGCCCCTTATATGGAAAAGTGGTAGTGACACTGGGCGAACTCGGCCGCGAGGAGTTAGGTCGGGGAAGGAGATGGTCAGCTGGGTCTAGGGCGGAGGAGCAGCGTCGGGGTCGTGGGGAGAGGAGGAGGTTGCAGCTGGCGGAAGAGAGAGGTTGCAGCGTGCGACAGAGTCGAGAGAGAGGGTGCAATGGCGCGGCACGGAAGTCGAGGGAAACTTTATAGGCTGCTACAGTGTTTCCGGTAGGGGAATTAGGGTTAGGTTTGGGTTTCGGGTCCGGGTCGATTTTGACTCGGATCCGACCCGACCCGTTAAGCTGGGTTGGCTGGGTTCGGTTTATTCAGCGGTTTGGTTTGGTTCAGTCAACGGTTTGGTTTGGTTCAGTCAGGTTTAATTAAGTTTAAAATCCAATAGTTTTTAAGGCTTTAAAAATGATTTCGGAGTCCAATAAATTCACAAAAAATTATCCTATGTCTGGTTTTCCATTTTACACCATAAAATATTATTTTTATAATATTTTAATATCAATTATTATCATTTAAAAATCTTTTAATCACCATCACCTTAGTTTTAATTCCAGAAAAATACCGAAAAAATTAGGAATAATTATATTAAAATATTCTAAAAAATCAGGGTGTTTACAGTAAGCATTCTCAATGCCCTGCCTTATAAACTCTGACTGGTACTGCTGCCCCTCCATAATCTATTAAAAGAGCGCAAACATCTGCATCTGATCGACTGCAGTGGCAGAATAAAAGATCTCTTGAAACTATTGGTGTTGTCCTCTGTATCGGAGGTGGAGCACCCTGAAAGCTGCTGCAAAAATACCTACCTGGATTGGTAAAGTGGACCTCTGGAATGTAGCTGCTGGAACAGTCTCTACTGGTGCTGCCCTCATAGGTGACGAAGTTACTGACCTCGCTGATATTGCGCCTGAGTGCTGGAAACGCGTCTTCGGCGGCATCCTGAAAACAGATTCAAAAATAAGGAATCAATATTGAACAAGATACGATATCATCAAAGAAGGACAAATTTTTTTAAGGAAAACAATATTCAGAATGATGAAGATGGCAAGATTCAATTATGTTAGAATTATTTCCTAGTTGTGATTGAGTTTACGCTCTCATCCTAGTATTCTATATCCAATCCTATCGCAGGCTCGCAGTAGTACAACTAAGCCATTGTACTACCGTGATATCGTACTATTGCGAAGCCTGGCCTGCATGGGCCACCACAAAAATGTGTCATGACCCTCACCCGGTATAGGGACACAAGTACGTCGGTACATCTAGCCTACGCCACAGCATTGGCGGTAGAACGTTGTCTCGGTCTTCTATACTGTCTAATATCTTATACAATGTATATATAATACATGTCATGCCATCTCAACTCCAAATGGAGGAGCGATATGATGATATAATAAAGGGTAGTCAATACTCAATCACATATAAAAACTAAAAAAAATTTAAGCACGATATAGAATGTAAAGAAAAGAAATACAAGTCTCAATACATCACAGATCCAACTCAACATCTAAACACAACTCAAGGTCTAAAAATAATAATACAATCCATAGTCTAACTAGAAACAAATACTACAGGATATGGAAATCTAAATGGCCTTAGTATCTAGCACTACATCCTTAGGTGACACTCCATCTGTTAGCACGTAGTAACTAGGACACATCCTCACTAACTAGTCATCTGAAAAATATATTCAGTCAGGATTGGAGCGAAGTATAACCCAATAGCAGTTCTAATTTATTAATAATAACTATAAACAGAAATAGAAAATATAATACAAGACGAGAAATAATGAACAATATCATACTATGGTAGAAGAAACAGGTAAACAAGAGCAATATGGTATACACTGATCACAATAAAATAGAACAAGACAATAAAATAGATATGGTGAATAACTATAACTATACTAAGTATTTGAAATACTAGTTAGATATGTGACCGGCTTGGGTTGAACATTGTCTACTTAAACGTTGGATAAACATTGTCTACTTAAACATTAAATATTGAACATTGTCTAGGCTTTGATCACATATCTAGCTAACACTTTCCCTTTTCCCGACTAGTACAATGGATCCAATAATGACACATTACGATACAAGATACTCAAGACATTGTAAACATTAAACATTGAACATTGAACTTTAAACATTAAACATTGTCTAATATTAAACATTATCTTTTAACCATATGAGAATACGAGGAACAATAAAACAATAAATAATATCCCATGACTTATCCATGTGTATACTAGTCCGTGTACCAATGTGTCAAGATTCATGTAAAATATTTCTAAATACTTACATTATAGTAATTATCAAATAATAAAAACTATCAGAGAATGTACTCGCCTGTGGTCTAGAGCAATGGATGTCAAACTATGTTCGAACTAGTGTCACACAGACCTATATATGGAATATCATGTCAATGGAATATAAAGAATGATAAATGAGCCATAAATGCACAAAATATGATGTTCTAGGTCGAGACTAGGTCATAAAGTCATTTCTAAGTCAAAATAGTCAAACTAGGTCAACTCTAGGTCAAACTAGCCAAACTTGGTCAAATTAGCTATTTCTAGGTTGTATGAGTCCATCTCTAGGATATCCATACACTATGTAACTAGGCTATACTAGCTATGTTAGGATACTAGGATACCAATACTATACTGTATCATAAGATACGTAAATTATTAGATATAAAAATATAATAATATATATATACAAGATAAAATTATATAGTACTCCTAGCTAAACTAATGCTAAGTGGATACCTTGGCTTTGAGCTAATTATGGTATCATGCCACCTATACACCCCTCTTGATACACAAACCCAATACCTTTAGTATAAGCCAATACTTTGACATTACCTTGGTATCACAAGGTAATTCAATATCTAACATAACTAACTAACCAACACCTCACTATACACTAACATGCATTTAAATTTATAACAATACTATACCAACTATCATAACTAACATACTAATATACCCCTTGATAATTAAAACCTGTACCCAAGATACCTCAACTCTCATTACCTTGGTGTAACTCCAGGTAAACTAGAAATCATACTAACCAATGCTAAGTAGTGCTTATATATATATATATATATATATATATATATATATATATATATATATATATATATATATATATATATATATATATATATATATATATATAACTTACTAACTTATCAATATATACTAACTAGCTTATCCTAACTTATCAACAACTTAATTATAATCACTCTACTACTGCAGGTTATTACTGTTGCTTCTGCTTACTACAGCTTACTGCAGCTTATCACTGCTTCTGTTGCTGCTTCTGCAATTGCTTACTGCTTCTGCTGCTGCTTTTGCTGCTACTTCTGCTTATGCTTACTGCCTCTGCGGCTGCTTCTGCTGCTTTCTACTGCTTTTGCTGCTGCTTTTCGCTGCTGCTTCTATCTGCTTTTTCTGCTGCTTATTCGCTGCTTATCCACTATTTTTGCACTACTTTTGCTCCCCCTAGCTCACATGCACACATAAACATACCCTCACTCATATATATATATATATATATATATATATATATATATATATATATATATATATATGCTAACACATACCCACACTAATGAAGCACATGAACTCTCCTACTCTCCAATAACCACCAACACACCTCAAATAAAAAAAATATATATATATATATATATATATATATATATATATATATATATATAACAACTATAAATACAATAATCTAATAGTTATAACCAAGGTAAATTAAATTGCAATACAAAGTATCAAACACGTGGAGTGCACCGCACCCGTATCACAATCTATGATACGCTTGTGATACGGCTCCACCATACCACCAAACGTATCCTAAAGGACACGAACAAGTCTAGAATCATAATTCGAAGAAATACGAGGTATTAGCTACTCATCTACGTGCCCATGTCAAAATATGACATGCTCAAACTCCCGTGTCGGAAGAAAACTCTCAAATTAACCTGTATCGCCAAATTATTGTGATACGGCCTACATGTATCTAATTGTCGATACGTACCTAGTCACACACAAATAAACACATATCAATTTGGTCTAATTGGCCTATTAACAAACACAAGATGTGTCAATCTTAAAATTCTCCAAAAATTGACACAAAATACCACATAACTTTCTTCATAGGCCTCCTATGAACCTAATTCCAATTTCTATGGGTAGCCTTAGTACATGGGAGGGTTTTTAGTGATTAAATTACAGATTTAGAGTCTAATTAGAGAGGAAAAAACTAAAATTTACCTATTGGAAGATTGATTCCTAATAAAATCTCCAAATATAGTGTCAAGAGCCTTTAACTTGTAGATCCTTGCTCCTCCTTGTAGATCCTTGCTTTCTCCTTATAGATCCTTACTTCCTTCTTGTACTAATAGCCTCCAACGATGAATAGGGAAGGAATTGGGAAAAAAATTGGGTAGAATTTGATGTAGGAATGAAGAAATTTGGAAGATAAAAATTCTATATCAAAATTTGGAATAAAGAAAAGAGAGAAGAGAGAGTCTCCACCCCCTTAAGTAGTGGCCGGCCTTTCCCCCTCTCCAAGGCACTATAAAATATCCACAATACCCCTTAGGGCTTGTCATGAAAAAATTAATTATGGAGGGAAGGTTCTAGTCTAATTGGTTTAACTAATTAATTCATCCTCCTAATGAATGAGCTTACTATTGGGCTCAATTCTAACTAGAATTAAATGTTGGTCCATGGATCAAATCTAAACTAGTTGGGTCCACTAACATAAGTCCAAAATAAAATCTAATATCTAACAATAAATAAATATTCAATATGCACAATATTTAATTAATTATAAAATAATCAGAATACCCTTTCCTCTAAAGTGTGGTAGTGACAAGTTTAATTTAGGTCAACTAATGTCAAGTCAAATTAAATAGGCTAGCCCACTAACTAAATTAAATGCTACAAGCCTCTAATTAAATATAGAACTTTAATAATTAAATAACCAATACAGGCATCAAATAAATATACATGGCCCACTAATATTAATATTATATTTCTAAAATTAAATAACTAGAAAAAATTATCAAATTACCCCTAGCTGGAAAAGTGAGGGTGATAGGTCCCCCTCCCCTTTCCTTTGGTAGTAGTGGTAGTAGTTAGTGGTGGTTTTAGGCAAGTACATCTTGCCAATGATGGAGAACTTGCACTTTTACATTATTGTGGATTTCTTACATTTTATTAGTCTATATTGTGCTCTATGAACTCCTATGCATGTTTACTTCTTGGTATTTTGAGTTTTAATGGCTTGGTTGGACTAGATCTACAGTTTTAGTTTAATGTGTTCTTGATATTTTTATGGTTTTGATCTCTTAAAACTTGTTATTTTTCTAAACTAGTTGTTCTATGTGAGAGAGCATTTGATTTCAAGTGGTTTAGAACTTTACTTCTTTGGATCTGCGCTAGAAATGAGAATTTCAGGAAGAATCATATTTTTAGGACTTGGAGCTTTTTCATAACTGAAACTTGTTGTTCTGGGATGAAGGAGCTCCATGCGGCCTGCTATGCATATGATCTAGACTCCTTGCTCCAAAACTCAGCATGCGACCATCTTATTGGATGCATGGCTGAATCTGCACATGCGCCCTATAACCAAATGCATAAAACTTGAACGAAAGAAATTTCTCTAAGTTCTTGATCCATGCGGCCCAAGGAAGCATGCGGCCCAAAGGAGCATGCGGCCAAATTTGTCCATGCGGCCCGAGCTATGTATTCCTCTTTTCTAATGCATGACTCAGTATCGCCTTGGCACGATTTCTCCTAGATTTATTTTTACTTCTCTGACACGCTTTATTGGCTAGTCACATCAGTCACTTCTCTGACACACTTTATTGGCCAGTCACATAGGTCACTTTTCTGATACGCTTTATTGGCCAGCCACATCGGTCACTTCTCTGACACTCTTTATTGGCTAGTCACTTCAGTCACTTCTTGTCCTTGTATTTATTCTCTGTCACTCAACCCTTGTCCGGAGGAGTGGACTTTGCAATGATTCATGCGGTCAGTTTGATTCATGTAAACCCCCTCAAAATTATTATTTTAGGTAGACTAGATAGGATTAAAAATTTTGGTTTAGCATCAGGGTGTTTGAGGTTTAGAAATTTGGCTACGTTGACTGATTCTTTAATTTAAACCCTAGGTGCACCCTACCATTGCTACAATATTTTAAGCCCAATAATAGCCTTTAATTTTTAATAAATTATTGCACTCTTGACCTAACAAGCCAACCTAGGCGCTGAACTTTTCCGTCACTCACAAACACACTCCCTTGTGCTCTAATTTAATTGCACAACTTCCCAGTCCCGAAATCAATTCTTTAATCCTATATCGCGTACCTATGTCGTTTCCATCAATTTGGGGACACAAAATTAACCCGTATCGCTGAACCAATTATAGGGGCCAAGACTGACACCAAGCCTACACCGTTCATGACCTTTGTGTCACTCCTAATTGGGATCCCATGTGTCCCCATTTAATTTAAGAGCACATGACACTTTATTTAATTAAATTGGGGACACCAACTTAAACTAATCCCAACTTAACCCTGATTTAATCCAATACCCCTTTCATGAAGCCCATGCAAAACACACAATACCCCCTCACCCTACATAACACCAAATCCCTACCACTTTTCCTTCATGTGCAAATACCCTAAGGATAAGGGGCTTATTAGCAAATAGGGTGCTAGGTGTCACCACCATATTGGTTAAGGCCAAATGAAGAAACCCCCCACCCTCTCTTGGACCGGTCAAATCCCTCTCTTTCTTCCTATTTGTTTTATACACTTTCTTCATGAGGAATCAAGGCACTTGATTCAAAATGCACCTTCATCTCCACCACCCATTCTCCTATATAAACTCCTCTTCACACCATTTCCCAATGAGCCGACCCTAATCCCTAGAAGCCTAGGAAACCCCCCCTCTCTCTCTCCTCCCTCTTTCTTCCTGCAGTCGAAGCTCACTTCGTCTTCACTACTTCTTCTTCACTACTTCTTCTCCTTCACGTCTTCTTCTTTTTCAACATCGCCAACCACCCTCAGTCGACCTCCACCTTATTCCGGCCTCCACCCGCGACTACTCCGGCCATGTTTCAGCTGCCTCCGCCCACAGCAGCTTCCTCCCTCACCTTTACCCATACCGGAGGAACGCGCCATCGCCGCTGCCAACCATACGACCACCTTACTGCTGCCAACCACCCGCAGCAGCCTCCACCCTCGACCACCGCGACCACCACTACCAACACCTCCACCTGCACCGGAGCAACGCACCGTCGCCACTGCCAACCGCACGGCCACCTAACTGTCGCCAACCACCCATAGCAGCCTCCACCCTCGACCACCGCGACCACCACTACCAACACCTCCCCCCGCCATTATCCTCACCACCCACACACCTTCACCCGCACCGGAGTAACGGGCCGTCGCCTCTGCCAACCGCACGGCCACCTTACTGCTGCCAACCACCCACAACAGCCTCCACCCTCGACCATCACGACCACCACTACCAACACCTCCCCCCGCCATCATCTTCACCACCCTCACACCTCCACCCGCCATCACCAGCACCACCTTCGACCACCACATTCAAGGCCAGCACCACCACCTCCACGACCAGCTTCACCACCCCCACGACCACCACCTCGAGCAACACCTTCTTCACACAGTCGAGCACCCCCACCACCTCGGTCGACACGCGTGCCACCCCTGTAGTCGACCCCATCCCTGACAGAAACTGCAGTATCACCGCTGCTACCACTGCAGCCACCGGGATAACTCCTCACCCTTCTCATTTTTAGTATAGTTATGCTTATGCTAAGAGAACCTAGTTAGGGTTAGGGTTCATGATTACTTCATGTGATTTTTTATGATAAATATTGAAGAGTAGATATATTTGTGAAATGGTGTTAGAATAATATAATAAAGGTTATTTAATTAAGAGCTTGATAATTAATAAGTATTTTATTTGAGGATAAATAAATTGAATGTACATAATAACGTCTATGAATACAAGGATGGTATAGTTGAGGATGAGCATAGCTTGAACAACTGAAATCACCATGATAAATAGTAGGGGATTGGAGATTTGGTTTGATGACGTTATATTGATTATTGATCGTATTTGATGCAACGTTCCTTTAGTCAAATTGGGTTAACCCTCTAGTTTAGTGTCTATGAGAGCTATATGTAACTGAGACTGAAGCCTATGCTAGACATGTTTTACCTCTTATTTTAGAATAACATCATGATAGTTTATTGATTAATCTTATATATCGTCTCTAGGTACTTCGGGATTCGCGGAATTTGACGTTGTAACGGAGCCCCACCTTCAGCATCCTGATCCAGGCAAGTGTACTTTGCCTTCCTGTATCTCAATTTTTATATTTCTATTTATTTATTCTATTCATTGTGCGCGCTTTTGATCAGAATCGTCACTTAGCGTCCGGGTTGTAACCGGGTGCAGATGTTCGTTGGTAATGCCTGGTAACGATTGTTAGATGTTTGGGACACCTTGATGTACCTACTTGGTTACATCGGAACCCTAGGACACATTCAAACACCGTCATCGTGCCAGACTTCCTGTATCCTGAACTGTCAGCATGACCGAAAATCTAGGATGACTTTAGGGTCATGATTGTTGATAGTTACTTCAGTATGATGAGACTGTTAGATAGAGGTTCAGGTTCAGCGAACACTCGTTGACCGCTTTAGGAGGGAAAGACAGTTACTAGATGTTTGGACTACTCTGCACGCGCTATATATATGTATATGTTCCTATTTATGTAGTGTTCCTGTATCCAGAGTCGTAGTATCACCCGTGTGACTCTGTGCTCGAAGCTACAGTACGTCCTGTGTGTCTCTGTGTTCGGAGCTACGATTTTATATTTGGACAGCCCACGCGCCGAACATTGTCTTCAAAGTTGTGTCTCACTTAGGTGGTTATGCTAGATTACACCGGCGTTGCACTTGTTTCTTTATGTTATACTATGGCATACTATTTTTGTACCTTATTGCGTTCCTTTGAGGACCTGGTCTCCTGCTAGTTTTTGCAGCATAGACTATTACAGAGCCTTTGGAGTTGCCGATGGAGTTCCTTGTCTTGCAGGCATTGGTACCAGGTACTTATATCCTTTCTACTGGAGTTATTGTTATTTATTCATATTGTTTATTCATCTGCTGATGTAGCCTAGTTTTATAGATTCATATTTTTTTCTCGAGTCTATTCGAGTTTGTGTTTTACTGGACGGCCGACTTTAGCACATGTAGCTCATTCTTGTGTATTCTGTTCATTGTGGATTGAGACATAGATATTTATATTTACTTAATTATTTAGATGGTGACCATTATAATACAGCTTATACGTATTCGAGTCGGACCAGAGTCTGGTCGAATGCGTAGCTGGCATGTTACGTATTCCTAGTCCCATGTATTTTGGGACTGGCGCGTAATAATTTATGCTGCCAGTTTGATCCATGTTGCCAGCTTCTTGCATGCAGACTGTTTCTTGCCTACGGCCATCTTATCTCATGCACTTCTAGCCCTTATAGTAGCAATATTTTCTTTTGGTATATGTTCTCTTATAGATTATTTACTCTTTGTGCTTGGTCTAATTAGTTAAATTCATATGATGCATGGTATTTCTAATTGCGTATAACCTGGATGCTACACTTACATGAATATAAAATATCCGTAACATGGAATATAATAGCACTGTTAAACTGAGAACTCCAGATACCTGACATGTACTGATAAACCGGATAGTGGCTCGACGTAGCTCACTCCTGGCATGCTAGAATCTCCAGAACTGAAATGCTTGTACATAATAGATAAGTTCTCGTAGTTTATTGCTTGTCCCTGTCCTGATTATAATTGTCAAGCTATTGTCCAGTCTTGCATCATATCTAAGGTAGATTCCTGAGCACCATAGTCAAAAATTCTTGATAACTTGCCTAAGTTAATAACTAGAATAATTATCTAGAAGCATCTAGAGAGATTTCCTAGCTACATGTAATCCCGGTATCCTAGCGACACCTGATGGATTTAGAGCTCTCCGTCGAGAGGGGCACACTTTCAGTACACCGTCGAGTGTTGCAATTTACCAAAAAATACTTTATACTTAATTATCTATGTTATATACTCTTACGTCTGGATAATCCGAATAGTCTGTAGGGCATGTGGCTGTATGGAATCTCAATTATATTTGTTAGTAAATAGGATTGTGATAACCCGAGTTAGTTAATGATAATAAGACGTAGGTCATGTTTGGCCATGATTCATATTTTTTAGTCCTGCCTTGTCTTGAATTACTCAGCTACTAATCCTGAACTGTACCCATTACTGATTTCTGAACTGCTTAAACTATTTATTTACATATTGCTCTTATTTATATTTTCTTATACTATTGAATGTTTACATGTTGGATTTAGTTCTTAAGGTGGCTCTCTTGTGGTACTTTGCTATTTTGGGGTCTGACCCCATTAGTTTTGTATATCCAGATATCGGAGCAATACTGCAGGATCTTTCCTACATCCCGTCTCCAGATGGTGAACACGAGGAACACCCGAGGACTTAGAGTGGGTTTCTTCTTCATCACCCACCTGATCTTGTACTTATACTTTTGAGGTGCTTAGCCACCGAACACGTATTTAGCTCATATTTAATACTGGACATTCTAGCCTGCGGGCCAACATGTAAAGCATATTATAGACTATAGCTAGAGCTGATCATGTAATATTGTACTATGCTAGTTCTTTATTTTGGTAACTAGCTTCATGATCATCTATGTATTTTGGGATGCCTTACTATTATATGTTTGGTGATTATACTTCTTGTAACTTGTTGCTTGCCTGAGATTGAGATAACTAGGACTCTTGACCCAGGAATGCCCGTTGGATTATAGAGTAAACCCTCACATGTCTAGACAATAGTGACCATATCTCGGGGTATAGATTATTCTGGTATACGTAGCTGGCTTTGTCTGCCCCCGCTCTTCAGTATTCTGGTTCTGGGACATGATAGTAGGTGTTTGCAACTTTGGATGAACAACCACAATAGAAAAATGAGTTCATAAGATCAAAATTTAGTCACAACATGTCCTAGCTCCAACTAAGCTCCAACTAAAGCATATCATACAAACTAATTAGAAAATTTGGATTACTTCTCTAGGAAGCAAAGACTTGGCCTAATAACGTTGAGGCATAGTCCATGCAGCCATTTGACTTGCGAGGTAGAGACAGTGCAGCCGTAGATAACATTGACTATCCTTCGGCCCCCATCCCTCAGCAATGATGATACCATAACCCATCACTATATTTTATATTGTGAACTGATGTCTTAGCATTACATTATGTGGGTTCATCTTAATTCTTTTATATCCTTCAGATACTATATTTGATAAGAACATATACTGCACTTGTCACTACCCAATTCTAAAAAATAGGGTTTTTTTTTTATTTGGTAAATTATGTATTATATTTAATTAATTATATTTATATTTAAATAGTGATTGTATTATTTTTTTTAATATTGTTTTAGGGTTTTGGCTAGCCTAGACCCATGTCAGACCCTAGTGGACCCATGTCCGACCCAGCCCACACCCATGTGAGGATTATTTTGGGGCTTAGAATTATTTATTATATTTTTAGTGGGTTAGTTGGAGAGATTTGGAGTTAGTTTGAGTGCTTTTGGAACCCAAAACCCAAACCCAAGTGGAAGGAGGGTATTTTGGACTTTTGGACCTTGGAAACCCCCTTTATTTCACTTGGCCGGCCCCTACCTACCCACACACACCCGATCATAGTAGCAAGCAGCCCCCTCCTCTTCATATTCTCTTCTTCACTTATTCTTCTTCTCCACTTCTTCTTTCTTCTTCTTTCTTCTCCCCAAGTAAGTGTTCTTCATTTTTCTTCCTTCTTTCTTCCATTCTTTCTTCTTTATGCTAACCCTAACCTTGTATTTTCCCTAACCTAGGTGTGTGGAGCCTAGATTTAGTGTGGAGGCTAGATTTGGTGGCTTGGAGCTTGAGGGAGGTGATTTCAAGTAGATTGGAGACTTTGGCCTTGGGATTCCAACTCCCAAGAGGTAAAATCTAACTTTCACATTGCTAATTACTTTTATATAATGTAATTAGTGGTTTAGAACCTTTTTAGACCCTAAGCCTACCCGTGGGAGGAAGTTGGAACTAGTTTGGTTGAGTTTAGAGACTTTGACATTAGGTTTTGTGTCAATTTCGGGTGGAATCCGAATTTGGCCCAATTTTGGGTGATGTCCTAGGTTAGAAGGACCTAGGTAGACGTTGTCGGGTGTCTTGAGGGTGAGTGCGTGTCTCCGTTCGGACACGGAAAGTCATGTCGCGGAGAAACGGGCGTTTCGGGCAAAATTGGGGTTTTCGTGGTCGCCGATTCTAAGTGCGTGTGCGTTTCTGCCACGGACCTAGAAACGATACGGTAGCATTTTTTCTAGGATCTAGACATCGTTTAAAAACCGTGAGTAAATTTTGGGCCGATTCCGAGTTCGTTTGGTGTGCGTTTCAGGAGATTTTCCGAACCGCACACCGCGTGTTCGTCGAAATGACCGAACGGCCATTTCGACTTGGTTTCCTAGTTTCGGGCTTGTGCGCGCGTTGGATTAGCATCGGGGAGTGTGTGCTAGAATTCTTGGGTTATATTTTATATATTTATAGGTATTTGTGAGTGTCGGGGTCGTTGGGCGTGAGTGGGGCGTGTTGTTTGTGTGTTGTGTGCGTTGTGTGGTGTTTGAGTATAAGTGTCTATATATATATATATATATATATATATATATATATATGTGTGTGTTTATGTATATATATTTATATATATATGTGTGTATTTATATCTATGTGCTTGTGTATGTATATGTCTATGTATATATATATATGTATATGTATAAGTGTACGTGTGTGTGTATATGTATATATATGTATATATGTGTATGTATATATATATATATATATATATATATATATATATATATATATATATATCTTTGAGTGTGTGTGTATATATATATATATATATATATATATATATATATATATATATATATATATATATATATATATATATATATCTTTGAGTGTGTGTGTATATATATATATATATATATATATATATATATATATATATATATATATATATATATATATATATATATATATATATGTGTGTGTATATATAATATATATATATATATATATATAGCTATGTATATATTCATACGTGTGTGTGTGTTGATATGTGTTTAAGTGTGTGCGTATGTTAGATTATATATATAAGTGTGTGTGTATATATATATATATATATATATATATATATATATATATATATAGTTGTATATATATATAGAGATATATGTATGTTTATATATATATATATATATATATATATATATATATATATATGTATATAGGTGTGTGTGTATGCTCGTGTGTGTGGCGAAGCGAGGGGGGGAAGACAGCCTGTACAGCAATAACAGCTGCTGCTGCACTACAGCAGCAGCACAACAGCAGAAGCTAGCAGCAGCAGCAGCAATATGAAGCACAGGCAGCAGCAGCAGCATTTTGATGCACAGCAGCAGCAAGGTTAAGGGGCAGCAGCAGCAGTAATGCAAGCAAGAGCAACAGCAGATGTTCAGCGAGGTAGTTAGATTGTTAGATAGAAATATATAGATAGATGGTTTGATAGTTTATATAGGTACATAGTTAGATAGTTAGATTGATAGCTAGTTAGATAAATAGGTAGTTAGATAGATAAGTTGATAGATAGATAGATAGTTAATTAGATACATAGATAGATAGAAATATCTATGGATAGATAGATAGGTAGTTATCTATCTAAGGTATAGATATCTATATACATATAGTTATATATATATCTATAGATATCTAGATAGTTTTATACATATATATTTATGAGTTGGGTAAGGTATATACGGGTATATGTGTATATGTGTGTGGATATCTATATATATATATGTATATAGATACTTAGATATGTAAATATATGATAGATATATATATTTTCTAGCTTAGATAGCTACTAGATAGCTAGTTAGAGGGGTTTGAGAGCGGTATCTCAATACCTTGAGATACCGAGGTATTTCAATACCTTGAGATATCCAAGGTATTGAGTTTCGAGCGGGGTATTTGAGCAATAGCCTAGGATATATATTGGAGTGATTTTTATATGCTTATATATATATATTTACGCGTGCTAGCATAGGTTTTAGCGGGTTTAGGCGGGGTGCGTGGCCTAGGGCAAGGTATCGGATACCGAGGGTATCCCGGTATCTCGAGGAGGCGAGTTTGTGAGTTTTCTAGCTTAATGAGCTCAGTTTGACCTAGAATTTTAGGGGCACCCTAGTTTGACCTAGCTTGACCATAATTGTCCTCATTGACAGTAAAAGTCAACGTTTGACCTAGTTTTGACCTAGAGTTGACTTTTTGGACCTCAGGTTGACTTTTTGACCCGAATTTCACCGGTTTGATCCGTTCGACCTAGAATAGCCCTAGAAGCCTATTTTTAATTATTTTATATCAGTTTAAATTCTTAGAACCCTGTTTAATTCTGCTTTTCGCAATAGGTTCTTGCGACACCGGTCCGGATCTCGATCCTCATTAGTTGCTCAGGACATCAGGCGAGTACCTACCTCTGATAGTTTCCATTTCATGATAGCGTTTATATCACCTGTTCTAGAACTGTAATACTTGATTCTGACACATTGTTACATGAGCTAGTACTAGTGGATCCCGTCATGAGATGCTATCCCCCTTACCGTGTTCAGCGGGTACTCTATCACGTGTATTTCATCATGTGCTTCGGGTATTGATTCTTATGTGCTATCATGTGCTTCTTGTGCTCTCGCCTTCGTGTGCGTGAGCTATTATCATGTACGTAGCGTATTGTGGTTGAATCCAAGAGTATTAGTGGAGGAGGGGAGTAGGAGTTGGTTATGTGATCAAAGCCAAACAGTATTCATGTGTATGTCGGTTATGCAACTCACACATAACGGAGTTATCGTAGTATTTTTTATGTACAACCTAAGCCGATCACATAACGAATTTGTGCTCAAGGCACTTAGCTAGTATTCATATTTTCACCTGCAGTTACTTTTCCACTACTTGTATTGTTCTCCAGTTTAAATTGCAGCTACTTATTGTGCTCCAACATATATTTATTTCCTGTGCATCTTGTATACTTTTCTATTGCTCGTCATATACACCTTACCATGTATTTGGAGTTGCTTTCAGAGTTATGTACTTCGCTCCAGTCCTTACTGGGCATATTTTTTCCAGAGGATCCTGAGGACTATTGCCCGACGTTCTACGGGCCGGGTGTTAACGAGGGTTGTGACCCCGAGATCGAGGAGGAGTGCGCCGAGGAGACGCCGTTAGCGTCCTAGTTAGCTAGGTGGGTTTTCTGGGTTGTTCCCAGTTATATTTTAGATGATTGTACTTATTCTTTTGTTGCTGTGAGATATTGTAGATTATAGACTTGGACTGTGTATTTTGGATATTGTCTTGCTCTCTTTGGTTCTGTTTCTTTGTTGATATCATATCGTGCTTTTATTCTTCCCCTAGTTATTGTGATTGATAGATTATATATATTGCGTGGTTGCCCTCCTTTTGGAGAGGTCATGGCAGATTTTTTTTGTGAGTTACATAGATAGATGGTTGACCTAGAATGGACCTTTACAGCGTTCTACCGCCGATTCTGCGGCGTAGGCTGGACGTACCCACGGCTCATGTCCAATTTTTAGGTGCGGGTCGTGACACGTTTTTGGTGGTGGCCCATGCAGGTCTAGTTTTTAGGTTTACCTACAATAGGATATAGGATATAGGCTGAGAGAGAGTGTGCTCAATCACAACTAGGACCCTTCCTGATTTCTCTTGCTATCTTAATTTTTCTGAAATTGTTTTCTTTTGCAATATTACTGTCCTTCTTTGATGATATCGTTTCTTGCACTGTATTGACTTCTTTTGATCTGTGTTCAGGATGCCTTCGAAGACCAGATCTCAGCGCACCGTCCCAGCAGCTGCCACCGAGAGGTCTGCCACCTCTCGTCCTGCTCGACTTCTGGCAGCCGCTACCGCTCAACTCGCCACTCCTGCGGTTGAGGGAGCGTCTGTTTCTCTCGGAGATCCCCTTACTCCCATTGATCCGAGAGTCACCCCAGTTGTTCCGGTGGTACCTCCTCCACCACCGCCTACACCAGTGGATGCCACACAGTTGTTCGCATTCTTCCGAGAGATGATGGACGCGCAGCACCACCAGGTGGATGTTATGTGGATGGGCATTGAGAATGCTCATCAGGTGGCTATGACAGCGGTCGACAGAGTGGCTCAGATCCAGCCACAGCTAGATCAGGCACAGCATCCTAGGCTGGGCACTATTATTGACTTCCAGAGGATGCGGCCTAAGGAGTTCCGAGGTACAGAGGGGATCCTGTACGCTGACGACTGGATCGAGCATATAGAGGGCATCTTCAGGCTGGCGATGATCCCAGCCAGCATACAGATCGAGGCAGCGGGCAGCCAGATGTTCGACCTTGCCCTTACTTGGTACCTTACGGATACACGGATAGCAGTTCCGGGACTGGCTTGGGAGGCTTTCAAGAAGCTTTTCAAGGAGAAGTTCTTCCCGGATGTGGCTCTCAGTACTTTAGAGAGTCAGTTCGAGGTGCTCGTCCAGGGGAATATGCTAGTGGACGAGTATGCATCGGAGTTCTGCCGTCTGGGAAGATTTGTTGAGGGGTTGTCTGAGGCAACGAAGGCACGAAAGTTCCGCAAGGGCTTGGTCATGGCGGTCAAGTCCTTGACTAGGAGCGACCGTGAGGCGACCTTCGAGCAGATTGTCAGCGACGCTCAGAGGGCTGAGGATGACTTAGAGCTGAAGACAAAGAGGGGCAGAGATGCTTCAGGAGCAGGCAGCAGTGCAGGCCCAGCCAAGAGGCCATTCCAGCAGACCCAACAGCACCAGGGTCAGGGTCGTGCGCCATTCCGGCAGGCGCCCCAGCAGCAGAGGCAGGGACAGCAGCAGGGCCAGAGGCAGCCCATCATTTGCCCTTTCTGTAGAAAGCCAGGGCACGGATGGGACATATGCAGAAAAAGGCTGGGCAGATATTTATTGTGTGGAGCAGCAGATCACTAGCTGAAGGATTGTCCTTCAGCACTTGCTCGTACAGCTCAGGGCGGAGGAGCCGCTCAGAGGGCACCAGCCAGAGCACCTGCAGCGCAGCAGAGAGGACAGCCCTTGCAGACTCAGCAGCAGAGGTTCGCCCAACACCAGCAGCAGCACCGTGGAGGACAGCAGGGGCGAGCTTTTGCCCTGAGCGTGGACGAGGTCAAGCCTGTTGGTGATGTTATCTCAGGTTCTGTTCTTCTTGATTCTATTCCAGCACTTGTTTTATTTGATTCTAGTGCTTCCCATAGCTTTGTGTCTGTATCTTTTGCTGTTAGACACCATCTTGTTGCTGAACCTTTAGCTAGACTCTGCAAGATCATGACCGGGGGTGGTATCATCCTAGTCAGTGATGTTTGCAGAGACCGAAGAGTTACCTTGGGAGGCCGGGAGTTGAGTGTGTGCCTACTCGTAATGCCACTTCCGAGCTACGATATTGTACTCGGGATGGATTGGTTGAGTACGTATTGTGCTAGTATAGATTATCGTGGAGGCAGAGTTTTGTTTAGTCCGCCAGGTGAGCCAGAGTTTCAGTTTGCCAAAGGAGCAGCGGAGCAGAGCGAGGGAGTCTTCTGCGGAGCCCTGGTGGTAGAGCCGAGGTTGCTACATCCACTGATAGAGGAGTACATGGATGTCTTTTCGGAGGAGTTGCTAGGGTTACCTCCGGATAGAGATATGGAGTTCTCTATAGACTTGGTGCCAGGCGCGGAGTCGATATCCCAGCACGTCTATAGAGTCAGCAATAGTGAGCTGACAGAGTTGAAGAAGCAGGTGGATGAGCTTCAGGACAAGGGATTTATCAGATCTAGTTCTTCTCCGTGGGGTGCTCCGGTACTTTTTGTGCCAAAGAAGGATGGGTCGATACGGATGTGTATTGACTACAAGGCTCTGAACAACCTCACAATCAAGAACAAGTATCCGCTGCCGCATATTGATGATCTTTTTGACCAGTTGAGCGGAGCGAGGGTGTTTTCCAGGATTGATCTGAGGACAGGCTACCACCAGGTGAAGGTCAGGAAGGAGGATATTCTGAAGACAGCTTTTTGGACCATATATGGACAGTATGAGTTCATGGTAATGCAGTTTGGGTTGACTAATGCCCCGACAGTATTCATGAATCTGATGAAAAAGGTGTTCCATCAGCATCTGGACAGGTTTGTGGTGGTGTTTATAGATGATATCTTGGTGTATTCGAAGACCCCAGAGGAGCACGAGGAGCATCTGAGGATAGTGCCGGAGACTCTCAGGAAGGAGAAGCTTTATGGAAAGCTTTCGAAGTGCGAGTTCTTCCTTGACAAGGTTGAATTTCTTGGTCATGTGGTGACTGGAGAGGGTATCTCGGTGGATCCGAGAAAGATCATAGCAGTTGAGGCATGGAGTGCTCTGAGTTCAGTAGCCGAGGTCAGGAGTTTCCTGGGGCTGGCAGGTTACTACAGAAGATTTGTTCAGGATTTTTCCCGGATTGTAGAGCCGTTGTCCAGGCTGACTCGGAAGGACGTAGAGTTTGTTTGGTCAGAAGAGTGCCAGGTTGTCTTTGATGAGCTGAAGAGGAGGTTGACGACAGCTCCAGTGTTGACATTGCCATCAGGTTCTGAAGGATTCACTATCTATAGTGATGCATCGGGGAAGGGACTGGCTTGTGTATTGCAGCAGAATGGGAGGGTGATTGCCTATGCTTCTAGGCAATTACGTCCTCATGAGAAGAACTATCCTACCCACGATTTGGAGTTGGCAGCGGTCATCTTTGCTCTGAAGTTGTGAAAATACTATTTATACGGAGAGCGTGTGGAGATCTTCACAGACCACAAGAGCTTGAAGTATGTGTTTACCCAAAAAGAGCTGAACATGAGACAAAGGAGATGGTTGGAGTTGATGAAAGACTTCGACATATTGTTGCAGTACCATCCAGGGAAGGCGAACGTAGTTGCGGATGCGTTGAGCAGGTATCCGGTAGCTATGTGCCTGACTACAGATCGTTATCTTCTGGCAGATCTAGAGAGCTTGGGCATTGAGGTGATAGTGCCAGGAGTTGAGATGTAGATATGGGGACTGCAGATTCAGTCAGAGTTGGTAGACCGGATCAGGGCTACGCAGTTTGAGGATGAGTCCCTGAGAAGCATCAGGGCGCAGGTTCAGATGGGATTATCAGATGACTTCACCATTGCTGATGATGGTTCTTTGCGGCACGGTACCAGGTTGTGTGTGCGGAGTGGGTCGTTGCGCGAGAAGGTTCTTTAGGAGGCGCATCGATCCCAGTATTCTATGCATCCAGGTGCCAACAAGATGTATAGAGATCTGAGAGAGCATGTATGGCGGTACGGGATGAAGCGGGAGGTAGCGTGCTTCGTATCCCGATGCTTAGTGTGCCAGCAGGTGAAGGCGGAGAGGCAGAGGCCAGGAAGATTACTCCAGCCGTTACTCATGCCGGAGTGGAAATGGGAGCATGTGACCATGTATTTTATTTCTGGACTTCCCCGTTCTCCAGGCGGGAATGATGCGATTTGGGTCATCGTGGACAGGTTGACCAAATCGGCCCACTTTCTACCATTCAAAGTGGGTACGTCTACAGAGAGACTAGCAGAGATGTATGTGCGCCAGATAGTCAGACTGCATGGAGTTCCTGTGAGCATAGTATAAGATCGAGACAGTCGCTTTACTTCATATTTCTGGAGGAGTCTGCAGGCTAGCTTGGGCACCCAGCTCAAGTTTAGTAGTACGTATCACCCACAGACAGATGGTCAGTCAGAGAGGACCATCCAGACACTTGAGGACATGCTTCGCACATGTGTTTTGGATTTCAGAGGCTCTTAGGAGGATCACTTGCACTTGGTAGAGTTTGCTTACAACAACAGCTACCAAGCCAGTATCGAGATGTCACCTTTTGAGGCATTGTATGGATGGAGGTGTCGCACTCCGTTATCATGGGATGATGTAGGCGAGAGAGCTTTGCTTGGCCCGGAGATGGTGGTGGATGCAGCGGAGAAGGTCAAGCTCATTAGAGATAGACTTCGGGTGGCGCAGGACAGGCATCGGCTTTGGGCCGATAGCCACCGGAGACCTTTGGAGTTTGAGGTATAGCTTAGAATCTAGATTTTGTTCTTGTGTTTGCTTTTGATTGC